>OX578136.1:111475127-111702627 GCA_951213105.1 Amaurobius ferox
ACCAGAGTGCATTGTGAATATCTTAGGTGCCGCTAGTATTAATAAAGTTCCATCCGTTCTAATTTGACACAACAGAAAAGCGCAGTTGGGTATATGTAATTTTGATTATTTTTAAATTAACGTTCCTTAATTATTTGTAGAAGCAATAAGTATTTTTCTGGTTGTAGAACAAAGTACATAATATATAAAGAAAAAAAATAAGTTGAAAGTTATAATGAATTTGAATACGTAGTAATATTCTTTCTTATTTAAGTTCTAATTAGCATAATTTATTATTGATAATTTAACGATCATTTATTTGTGCAAAATTAACAGTTTAAATACATATTATTTTATTCAAAGTGATTATTTCTCCATAGAAATACTTATAATGGGGTTGGATTTATTTTATCCCAACGCCACTTGGTGAATTAATGTCTCAGTCGATTTAGACGTTTTCCCAACATATCGGGAGGGGGGGGGGGGAGTTAAAACTCCTTCTGTTACTTCCATCTGGTATGTTACAAATATGTTTAATTTTTAAAAAGTGAAGTTTGAAAGAGTGTAAAATAGGTAGATTAAGGCCAAAGAGGCTGTGCCTCAAATTAACGGAAGGTGGAGATGAAATTTTCTTATATGCCCTGTTATATTTCAGTCGATAAAAATTTGATTTCAAAAGTCGGAGATCCAAATTCTTCACTAGATAATGCATCATAATGTGTCATATGTACAGATATATTGTAAAACCATTGATATGTCCATAGAGATAGCACCAACCCCTTCAAAATATAGTTATTGATTTCGTATACATGGTAACTACAATAAAATTTGTGACGTTACCAATCTACAGAATTCATAGTACGCAGTGTAAATAGTTTCGGGTACTTTACGTAAACAGTTACACGCACAGAACTCTCCGGCCGTCCAACTAGTTACTCTAAGTCCTCTGGACGAGTCGGACGGTCTGGGTCTTTAACGCACAGAACTCTCTCCCCCACTGGGTTTCGGTCTAAATTGGGTGGCACTTCCCGGCCGTCCAAACAGTTACATTACACCTTTCTGGTAGGTCGGACGGTCTGGGTCTCAACAACAACAACGTACAGAACTCTCAATACACATTTTGCATGCGATTAAATGAGGTATCGATGCTCTATTACTGAATTATTATTTATTTATTTATTTATTTGTAATTTTAAAGCCTCTTTTCTCTAATTTTCATCACATAAAAGTAATAAAAGTAAACAGTGCAACTCTTTTCTTCAAATTTAAAATCCATTTCTTCTTCTATTTTAAAGTACCTATAGATATTGCATTTGGAAATGAGTACATTGCTTGCATAAAAAATGGCGTAAGTCTGATTTTTCAAAAACTAAATAAATTTAAAATAAACTAAGGGAAGAGAGAAATGTCTTTATACATTGGACGCCGCGTTCTCTGAATCACGTTTGTGACATCGGGGTTTGATTGAATAAAGCGGCTGATTCCATTCCAATAGACAGTGGCGATACGAATTCGACTTATTTTGACACGTAAGCTACACGTAAAAAAAATTCGCCTTTTTGAAAAAGTTACGAATTTAAAGAAATATTAACCTTTGCAAAACAATATATTAGTTATTTACTTAATGTAATTACAGAAAATAAAAATTTGCTCTCTTTGTGAGAAAAGCATGTGTATCGTGGTTTGCTTTGTAGTGGAACTAAATAATTTTGACACTATTTTTTCAATATCATAAAAGAAATTGTCATCTTAAGATACTCCTCGTTATTCTAATGTCCTTCTAAGAATTTAATGAGCCTGATTTGTTTAGCTGTTGGTGGTGTCGATACAATATTTTCTAATTCTTTCTTATCTGCTTCTTCAGATTTTTCTTTGGAATTTTGGATTGATAAAGCAACGTTATCTTCCGTTTTTTCAGATGATGTGGATAAATTTGCATCACGATGTCGACCCACATCCAAAAGTCTTATTGACAGGTTCGGTCTGTAAAATCCCAATTTTTTAAACAATTGAATATTGCTATTGGAGCAACATTTTCTAATGTATTTACTGACATGTGAAGTACATTGTTTGATTAATTTCCCCATATCGCCAGCAGTAGGGTTTACTTGTATTGTGGGTTGCCTCAACGATTTTCATTCTTGTATGGAATATTCAGAGTGCGAACAATGAAAAAAAAATCTGATGTGGGCAGCACATAACTTTTCCTGCAGACTTATATTCACGTTCTCTTTATTTCAATTAAATTTAATTCACTTTTAATTCAATTTTCGTTCTCATTTGATAACTGGACTTATTTTCAAAGGTGGCGTAGAGAAAGTACAAAACAACTAAAATATCTCGAGAACGGCTAGGTCTAGTGTAATGGGGTTGATCGTATTCTTTTTTTCGTTAAAAATTACGTATTAAACGAGCATTTAATGGATATATTTGAGCATACGTAGTTTTTTATTTTAGATTTTGGCGATTTTTGCGAGTCATTTTGCACAACAAGGCTGGTTATTTTTTCAGAATCGTACCAAAATCTAATCAGCACAAGGGTGACTCACAAATGACTTATCTACATAATTTTGTGAAATTCGGTCCATTAGTTCTTCAGCTAGAGTGGACACAAGCTTTTGCGAGCCATTTCACAAAGAAAGCGGGTTCTTTTATCCCGAATCGTACCCAAAACTAATCAGCACCAGATTCGCCCACAAGTGACTTACCTACTAAATTTCATGAAATTCGGTCCATTAGTTTTTTAGGTAGAGTGGATACAAAATCTGCACAGACACACACACAGATAGACACGCAGACAGACACACAGACACACAGACAAACACACAGACACACACACAGACGTCACGCTAAAAATCCTTTTTTCGTATTCTTGAGGTCTCGAAACGTGTAGATCCGTCGAAAACTCGACTTGCGATTTTCGGCATGATTCCAATACTTCCCCTATACATTATCATGTATTGCAGGGAAAGTAATAAATATTGAATAGCGAAATTTTGAGGGAAAGAGAAAAATTTGATTCTGTAACCCGGCAAATTTTCTGCGTTAGAGTTTGATTTTGTTCCGCTTTCATTGATTTGATTCTTAAAAGCGACTGATTCAATTAACCAGCGATTCAAATAACAGGCTGCCGCTGTAAAACTACCCATTCATAAATCCACGTTGCTAAATATCAGATAGCGTTGACGTGTACTCTTTCGTCTGAAATTACTTAAGAGAGGAATCCAAGAGTTATAATAACATGGAGCAACATTAGTAAAATAGAAAAAGAATATCTTTTGTGCGCATCAACTTAATTTTAAACTTCAAAATTCCTTCCTTCCGCCGCTCATAATAGTTTGAAAAGCGGGAATTCAATATGCTTTTGAAGGAATACGAAAATGACGGAAATTCTAAAGGGAGTCTACTTGTTTGAATAAAGTGGAATTTTGTATAGAGATGTATTAAAATTTTGGATTTAGCCTGCGTGGGATGCAACATAGGTATTAGTGATATTTGTTTAGAAAACTCAAAGAATAAATGCATAATGTTTCTGAGTATTTCGTTAAAGGGTTTTTCAAAAACCCTTTTGTCTTTTTTCCCAATCTATATGCATTTTTGTTTATAAGCTACTGTTTATCCAAGGTGCACTTAACTTAAAAATAAAAACCTCATACAAACTTAAAAGTATACAACTGCAAATAACTTTTCGTTAATTTTATCAATATTTTATTATTGAATAACACAAATTAACCGAATTTCATACAACAATCAGTTGGGAAAGTGTAATGTTTTCATATGTTAAAACTGGAGGTCACATTATTTAAAAATATCTGGAATAAGGGTCTTCATTTTCATTTCTCCTACATTCATGCTCGAAATTGCTTAAATCAATTTGCATTGCATTCTGTCGATCCGGTGGTCGAGCATTCAGGGACATGCGTTTCCGTCTGATCGCTGTATTGCCGGGTTGCGGGTTCGAATCCCGCCAGCGGGCATGGGTGTTGTCATGTCAAAGCCAAGTCAGACTTTCACCCTTCGAGGGGCTTCAATAAAAGTGAAGCTGCATATCTCCTCTCCTTCGCCATGGGACACCCTGGGGGGTCTTGTGGGCGTGGTGAGTAGGCGCCCCGTCACCACGGGGGAATTAGCACACCACACACAATGCAATCTTTATCAGAATGCAAAAAGCCATAGTTAATAATTTATATAACAAAAAATAGTTTTTTTTAACATTGCAACTTTTGCAGAAATGATTATATTAGTTAATATTATCTCAAAATTGTGTCATTTATTTTCAAAATGTTATAGAAATGCGCAAAAACCTTTATACAGAAGCAGTGTGTGGTTCGGTCAAAAATATAAATATACCATACAGAGCTACCCTATAGAAATCAAAAGTTTAGATATCTGGATGCAAGTGGTAAGATTCCTTATCACGCAGTGTCAATACGTCAGTCAGTTTCCCTATTGCAACCCCGAGGACTGAAAAACCTCACGTATAATAATTCAACCAGGTTGAATTCAAATCTGAAATTAATATTTCAAATTAAAACCTAGATCTGAAAAAATATCTTCTCAAAATTATCTTTTTGTGAGAAAATGCTTTGCTTTCTGAGGCGTTACACGAGCTAAAAAAATTCATCCCAGTCAACACAGCCGTTGAATCCAAATCAAAAAATCATTTTTTAAATATACCCCTCTAAAATGAGTCACTTCCTGTAGAACATAATAGCTTTTCACAAAATTCGACCCCTTTGAAGTGAATAGTCAACGGGAGTTGATGTGTTCTGGTTCCTGTTTTTGATGCATGACCATGGCGTTCTTCTTCCGTCCAAATTGTTCAGAACGCCAATCACACGACCGCGTGTCACTGATGTCCAATGAAATCAAGAAACTTTCTATTCAACCACATTTTCATAGCAAATTTGTGAAACTTCGATGTATCGTTGAGGGAAAGTTTTCTTGGGAGAAACGGACCTGTTTAGTGTGATGCCATTATTTTTAAAAGTTTGATATAATTTTTACGTGCATGTGCGGAAGTTTTGCATTGTTTATCGTAATCACAACTTTGAATAAATATAATCCCAGTTTTACAGACCCCAAAAAAGAATAAGCAGGGCATAGCGCGCGGGATTTGTTGGTTACATATAAAAGTAGTCTATAGTTTATGCTTTTAGTTCTCAGATTGGATTGGGGCACTCTCATATTATTTTTGATCTGTTTTTAAGCCCCCGAGACCTACTTTTACAGAGGGCTATAGTTTAAAGTGGATGCTGCACTAATCCGGCTTACTTGTATCCACAGTCTACTCCATCTTTAATCGGCGTTCAACATCGGTAATTTTGTATTAGAAAGACAAAAAGTGAATATTTAGGTCACAAGTGGACATTGCAGCTTAAGAAAATTCATTTATAATTAGAATCTTATACAGAACTTTGCTACTCCAACCAATAATCAAATCACGGAACTTCGTACTGGCCAGCCGGCACTCAATCGTTGAGCTACTGGGATGGAATTGCAAGCTCTTATAGTCGATGAGCACTCTGCAATAACTGAGTGTCCGATTCTAGGGATTTTATTGTTAAGACTCCGCTTTTATTGGAAAAATCTGTGTATTCTAAAAGAAAATACTTGACTTTTCGAAACTTTTCCTTTTTAGTAAGGAGATACAAAATTTAGAATAGATGATAATTTGAATATAAGTTTAGATTATAGAAGATATAATAGAGAGATCCTTTGTAGAAAAGAAACCTAGAAGTAAATTAAGACTTTGCCTACATGTTCTTCAAGGGCATTCCTCACATTGGAGAAACATATACCTTTAGTCTCATTTGCAATTGCCTCCTTTATTGTTGTTGTTTCGACTTTCGAAGAAATCTCGAAGTTAAGATCATTTTATATAAAAATCTTGTGCCACTATCTTCCAAAAATTTAGCACATGGCAGTACAACCGTCATAACTTAAAAAATTCGATTTTAATTCACTCCAAATTTCACAAGAATGTAGGCAAATGAATAGTAATACGTAAGTATAATAATAAAATTAAAGATAATATATTTAGCTATTTTTTTACCTTTTAAGTACATACTTCACATTTTTTACATTCTCTGTCGTGTGGTCTGGGTTTTTCACACTTTTTGCATTTGGGAAAGTTTTGTATGCTATACAAATAAACCAAACAAGCCTTAATATGGGATGTGACTGACCTCCACTGACTTTGACACAAGATTCACTTCGAAGTTTCATTCCTTCAATCAGATGATCCAGAGAAGCAGAGGGTAATAACTGCCATCCCTATAGAAGAGAAGTTTTCAGCTCTTGGAGAGTAGTTAGAAGAGGTAGTCGGGAAGAGGAATCTCTTCCAAGAGTAGAGATTTTCAATGGGATTAAAGTAATAATAAGAATTCGCTGTAATAATAAGAATAATAAGAATTATAAGGTAATTATTATTATAAGTAAGGTATTATTATAAGGTAATAATAAGAATTCGCTGTAAGGTAATAAGAATTCGCTAGCCAAAGCGTACGAGCAATGCCTTCACTGCTCACTCTTCACTACTGCTTCAAGGTACTCGTCCATCAACCCTGCTATGTAGGGATGAGGGCTAAAATTCATTAAGACAAAATCTGAACACATTTCTGCAGTGTAGAATCTCAAGAAAAGCTATAGAACTTGATCTCGATATTTTCCTTCGGTGACAGAAATACCTGTAAGCACATGCAAATCGGTGCGATATCCCAAAATAAATTCAACGCATACCATAACACTACTATGACAAAGGTCGTAGTGTTCAACGATGTTATTGCGCTTATTCAGAATTTTACGTTTTCTGTAGAGCCTTACACGTTTATGGTCTGAATCCATGATAACTCGTGGCTCATGAAAAGTAAATTGGACCATTGCGCTTCTGTCCAAGTTGCATGCTGAAGACACCATTTTAATAGTACTCTTTTGGCCTTAGCGCTCAAAATGACACAAACACGTGACATCTTGGCACAGAAACATTTAACATGTGGCCTTCGCCTCACATTATTAACGGATATCGAATTTCTCATTGTTGTGGTAACAATGCTCGAAGAGTGGTACGGTCACTCGGAGATTGTGTTTGATCAGTAATGCGATGCATCTTAGCGTCATCAGAGGATGGTGTAGCCCTAGGATAACCTGGACCAGGTGGTTAAGCTGACAGTGGGCCATAAAAAAAATTGCGACTTTCTCAATGGACTGTCCTGCCTCAAGTCTCCCAACAGCACTCCATCATTCAGAATATTCCAAATGTGCCATAACAAGGCTTGTACAGTAACAAGGTTTCTGCCACAACAAGGATAATTCTTTGTGCGATAACAAGACTAATCTAATCCAACATTAAAAGATTTTACATTGAAACTAAAATATTCCAAATTAGTCCTTTTCACCCCAAAGCCTAAATTCTATATCGTTCGAGGAGCAAATCCCTATAGATCATCATTTGATATTTATATATCCCCATCAATGACACCATTAAATTTCTCTTAATAAAATCTACGGATGCTTTTGTTTTGTGAGAATTTGCATCGCTTCACTAGTTTTGGAAGACAGTATATTTAAGTTATATGAAGAGAAAGGAACATAGAACTCACGGATCTAAATGGAATCGACTTTCAAATTTGCCATTTCATTTTAAAGTTAAAATACAGGGTGGCCGTAATTGAAGTAGAGGTGTTCAGAGCCCCATAGTGATAAAACTGTTGCATTAAACTCAACCAAATTTGCAGTAAATACTATTTAGATCATGGGGTTTTGATTTAAAGAAATAGTTCGATTTTTGCCACCGCGAGCCAAAGTGGCGCTGTAAGGTTCATTTTTGGAGTAAAATGAGCATAGAAGTAGAGAAAGTTCCGTCAATGCTGAGCGGTATCAAACAATGCTGCTGAACTTTATTATTCCGCAACTTCAACAGCTTAGATGTCTTGAATCTGCGATATTTATGCAGGATGGAGCACCCTTTCACATTGTATCGCGCATACAGGAAGTCTATGGCAGCATTTTACCAACAACCGAATAATTAGTCGAGGGTTCCCTATGAAGTGGCTAGCCCGTTCTCCTGATCTCCCTTGTGACTTTCGGTTTTGGGGTCATGTAAAGCACTTTGTATACCAAGGGAATGTGGATAATTTAGCCACTTTGAAGGACCGAATAACATTGCAAGTTAAGCAAACCAATGAAGATCTGTTGAATTCTGCAGCAGAGAATGCTGTTCAGAGAATGCACTTTTTGGAACATATGCAAGGAAAACATATTGAATCACACATGTAAATGATGCCAATATAAAAATTAATATCATACGTATGTAAATGTAAGATGCAAATGCAAATATAAAATGCACTAAATACGTATAAAATGTAAATGTGATGCCCTTTTCGAAATGCATGTAAAATGTTAACTTTCTGTGCTTCCTAAGCCTATTTTACTCCAAAAATATACATTACAGCGCCACTTTGGACTGCGATGGCAAAAATCCGAATAATTTTTCTTTTTCTTTTAAAACTCAAAACCCCATGGTCTAAATATTTACTGCAAATTTGGTTGAGTTTGGCCCAGCAGTTTTCTCACTATCGGGTTCTAAACACCTCTACTTTAATATGGCAACCCTATATATTTTATTTCAGTTAAAATATGGACTTTTTGCTAACTAAAATGCAATAACAATGTCTTACCACTTGTTGCAAGTGTCTCTAAAGTCCGACCTTTGCATGGTAGAGCAGTTTTGAATTTTTTTTCTGGATATTTTCCATCGACAATTGATGGATAGTTTGCATAAAGCTTTAAAATAAGGTAGTTTTGAATATAGGCCTGCTTGTATTTAAAGAATGAACTAAAATTTTGTACTTAAATGTTTCCAACAGTGATGAATTGATGGTAGTCAAAATTTACCCGTGTTTCTATTCATTATTTTTTCCAAATATGAATTTCATAATTAGTAATGAATATTTAAAAAAAATGTTTGAAGAGGAAAATTGGTATACATTTCTTTGGTGTTATTTAGAATCCCAATATAAAATAGGAATTTGTTTGTTAGACTAATTTTTTTCAGTAAATATAAATATAAAATAAAAACTGCAGCACTAATTTAATATTAGAAGCTAGAAATTTCAAGCAGCCGTAACTACTCAACGGCTTGAGTTAAACATATAATTTTTTAATGAATTCAGTTGACCTGGATGTTTGTTTGACCTGATTGATGTTTTGACCTGGAGGATCAGATTCTGTTTTGAAAAAATGCAAATTAGTTTATCATTTATTTATAGGATGCATTATTACGAGTTTAATGATACATTTGGTTTTACAGTACGACCCGAGAAGCTGAAATAAAAATCACTGTTTTAATTTTTTTTTGACTGACTGTACCACGCACAGCTGCCCTGTAGGAATCAGAAATCTAGATACTCTGCAGAAAGTTGTAAGTTTTTGTATTACATAAAGATGTTAACGGGAAATTTTTCTTCATTCCTTCAGCTCTGAATATATTAGATTGAATTTCGTATTATGGCACTACTTAAAATCTACAACTAAAAGTGTATACTCACTCATCCGAGCATGTTTGTATACCCAGTCTTCTCCACTCCTAGCCGGCATTTAATCCTTGATCTTTTCCATCAGAAAGACAGAGAGTGTGGACATATGTGGGCCTTGCAACCTTTAAAAATTCGTTTTAAGTAGAATGTCTGTGTTTCTGACTCTAGGAATTATTATGTCGTTTAAAGTTCTCTTTGCTCCGAAATCGTTATTATTCCTAAATAAAAAAAGCTGAAGTTTTCAATTTATTTTTCGTTTCAGTAAAGAAATCGCCAGGAAATATTTTGCAATGTACATTTATAGTTTCTTAATTGAATGTGTAGTTTGTGCTTTTCCCTCGTGTATAAGCCCAAATTCGAAATTTACAGTGAATATTTTCTTTTTTTTTAAATTATGCTAATTGTTAAATTCCACTCTAACCAAAATTTAGGCGTTTTACTTTAAACTATTATTTTTCTTTCAAAAATATCAGCATAACTGTTGTCTGCGAAGGACTAAGTTTTAAAAGCGTCATGTAAATCAACAACCATTTAAAAATTATTTCATATCAGAGTGCTTTAAATTCTTGAAGTGTATCGGAACCACTCTGGAAAATGTCTCAAATAATGGAACCGAGAATATGCACAGTGTTTAACTTTCTTTGGGTACCCTTACCAGTAAGTGATCTGAATTTAAAATGAAAGTTTAATTTACTGAAAGGCCGGTATCAGAAGAACCAATCTGCTGATTTGCTTCTGCAGTTTCATATATTAGAAACGCCTCGTTATGAATAAAAATGTCTTAATTAAGAAAGATATATTCGCAATGACTGCAATGATGAAGTAAAGTAAATATTGACGCAAGTTATGAGTATTTTAAAATTTCTGGATGGAATATGAGTAGCACAGATGATGTATTTCTAATCATGATGCAATAAAGGAATTTAAGAAACCGTTATCTGATAAAGACAAAATGAAGACGAAATTATCATCGATATATCAATATGATGGAAATATAGAAGTATATGTATATATATACTTATATATATATATATATATATATATATATATATATATATATATGTATATATATATATATATATATATATATATATATATATATATATATATATATATATATATATATATATATATAATATTAACATACCATAGAAGCAAAACCTAGGTCATATTGCCGATAAGAGGAAAGAACAGCACCGGCACAAATTCGATGATTAATCAGAATTAAATTCATCCTCAGGTCTGAGTATTTAATTCCAATTAACCCAAACATTTGCCTATTTTAGATTGAGCAATAGTACATTACTATAAATACTCAAACTCAGACTACAGACATCAAAAGATGAAAAAATGAAGATAAGAAATATCAAGGAAATTTGTACCATGTGGCATGAACCCTTCTTTTTTCACCACGTGTATAAGAGAACAACCTCAGCAGAATGAATTATCTAGAAGCACCGGAATGAGCATGTCGAAATACAACCAGGGAGGCAGTACGAATGTTCACAGCGACACTCCCAGACCCATCCAGTGAGTCAGAGCAGGAGACAGGACTATTAACCGTAAAAGCAATTCAGAATATGAACATGAAGCAAAGATGAAAATTCTTACTAAACAAGTGATTCATAGAAGAAATGAATAAACTAGAATGCCACTATACACCATTATAAGGGCTCTCAAATCGTAGTTTAAAACTGGCTGAGTTACAATTTTTTAGAAAAAATAAAATTCAAAACATTAATATTAATGTATCTTATTTTCCGATCTTTTGATTTTTCCAATTTTTTTTAACTTATTTTACTATTTTTAATTTTTAATTTTATATATAATTAATAAATGTTTTTTCCCCCTTGTTAGTCACTATAATTGGGAAAGTTGTCTTGGATGTTATCGAGTGGAAGTTGATACACTGAGTTGATATATATATATATATATATATATATATATATATATATATATATATATATATATATGTATATATATATATATGTATATATATATATATATATATATATATATATATATATATATATATGTATATATATATATATGTATGTATATATATATATATATATATATATATATATATATATATATATATATGTATATATATATATATATATATATATATATGTATATATATATATATATGTATATATATATATATATATATATATATATATATATATATATATATATATATATATATATATATATATATATATATATATATATATGTATATATATATATATATATATATATATATATATATATATATATTAGAAAAATGTATTAATAACTAATGCCAAGTAATTAATGACAAAGCAATAAGATAACAAGAATGGTTAAAAGACGGCCACCGAAAACAGGAAATCAACAGCAATAGGCCTAACTTGAGGTTAATTCAGATTAGACACCTCGTCAGGTTTAAGCATGCAACCAAAATTAATCCAAACAAATGCTTGTTTCGGATATGACAATAACTCGTTACTATAAATACAATTGCTCAGACTACAAGCCTAAATGTTATAAAATATAAGACTTTTTCTCGCTTCAGAAAAAGGATTATCTTAAGTATACACGACGAGCTTTCGCTTCCTGTGATACAGAGAAAGATGACAAGTTTTATAACGGTCTGGCTGAAAATTCCTTCTGGAGATCGGCTCTCCTTTGGAGAACTTTAAAGGCACAGATACCTGGATGACATGGGGGGGTTCGGGAAACCGGATGATATGCGGGTAAAGAAAGGTAAATTGTCTGGAGACAGTGATTCCTTTTAGATTTCTGAACATTTCTTTAATCAAACTGACTTTGGTAACTAGCCCGTTCGCTTTATGAAGTGGCTCTAATGTTGTTTTTAGCTACGTCTATTAGTTCTTCGAGTATCAACAAAATTCTGAATAAGGGAAGGAAATGCTACTTTTACTTCAATAAAGATGATTTCTTTGATTTAAATAAAATCTTAAAATTCTGCAAATTATGCTATTAATAATTTATAAATAACAAAATGCAATTCTACGGTTATACATTTCTATATAAATATAATTAATTATCTATGCTAAGCAATGCTAGAGTATAGAAAATGCATTCTACGTATTTTGAAATAATATAAACATTCTATGGACACCAAACAAACTAAAAGGGCGTTCTGGGGGTTTAATTGAATTAAAACTCTACGATAATACATCTGAATTGTTACGAAATAATTAGTGTGAAAACTGCGCAAAATTTCACATTAACGTAAAGAAAAAGAACGGAATCAATATTTTTTTTTCCAGCTTGTCCGAAATTATATATATACTAAATTTGTAACTGTTGTTTCAATGGCTATTTCTATAGGGCAAGTTTACGTATAAGCACACATACCTTCAAAGGGATTGACTTTCATTATTGAAGGTTTAAGTGTATATAATTTTTATTTTTCGCTGCCATTGTATACGTAATTTTTCTATTCTGTCACGTTCTATACGTAAATATCATTCTTTTGCAGAAAAGCGAATTTTAAATATTTACAGATTTCAAGAATATACAAGCCATCCTTCTGTCTTAATATAAATACATGCTTAAAAGATAGAAGGGCCAAAAGATGTTTCATTTAAGTAACAAAGCCATAAATCTAAATAGTTTCTTCCTTTATAGGTATTGAAGAATACCTCATTTTTCTTCACACATTGATGCCCACTATTTCTCTCTTTTTACTTCCTCATATACATAGTATAATGTATAAGGAAAGCATTATGACGGGGTCGAAAATTCGAATTCAAGTTTTTGACAGGAGAGCACGTTTCAAGCATCCCTGATTACGAATTGAACATTTTTGGAGTAATGTGTGTGTGTGTTGAAGTGTTGAAAACCCAGACCACACGACAGACCCGAAGGTTTACTGTAGCTAAGTGTGTGGCCGGGAACTTTATTTTAGATTCAAAACATTACAAGACAGGTTAAAATTGAATCACAACACAGTTACAAGACAAATAAAAGAATGGCAACAAAACAAAACATAAAAACTATACAATACAATACAATATAAACAGCACAACAAAACAAACCACATAAACAAAACCAACTACAAAAACAAAGCAAAAACCTCCACCAAAAAAGCGACACCTCAGGGGGGTCCAGAGAGCAGAGAAAATGTTAAAAGCAGAAGAGGCTCCCAGGCTGATTATGTAATTTTATTAGAAATTTCTCTCGCTATGAGAACACAGTTTTTGATCTTGTTAATAGAAGTTTTGTTGGAGCAGACACTCGAGAACCAGGCCGCGGAGTTTCCAGCAGAAGGTTTATAAAGGTGGAAAGATTTTGTAAGGGGACAAGTGAAAACATAGTGGTCTGCGTCACCATAGGATCCGCAAGTACAGCATGAGGTTGTTTTGTGTTTAAAAAAGTATAAGTAATCGAGGAATGGGCCGTGGCCCGTAATAAAGTAAACAAGATATTTATTTGTTATGTGGGTATTAAAGTTAACATTCGGGAGAAATTTTAATATTCTAGCTGGATCGTGGTTTCTGGGGGAAATATAATCATTTAAATAGTTTTGCCAAGAATTTAGGATGTCGAGTTTACAGTGTTTCTTTAATAAGGAATATGGAAAAGGTATAGAGGTGGGGGCGCCGGAAGAGGTAGCAAGTTTAGCATTTGTATCGGCGGCCTCGTTACCCGAGATGTCTGAGTGGGCCTTGACCCAACAAAGGTTGATTAAATGTTTATTAATATTAGCTTCAAGTTTAATTTTGGACAGAAAGTCAGATTTGTTTCTAATAGATTTAAGGGCCGAAATAGAGGATTGACTATCTGAAAAGATGTTAATTTTGAAATTATTAGAAGATGCCCATAGAGTAATGTGTGTGTGTGTGTCAAAGTATGTGTGTATGTCAGTGAGACTGTGGAGACGATATCTCACCAACGAATGGACCGATTCGAACGAAATTTGGTACAAAAATTACAATCCGTGAATACTGGAAGCCTATTGTTTTTATACGCAATCGAATGTCCAAACCCAATCTAAATTTTCGAGTGAAATTTTGAAAAAGATCATCAAAAAATCAAAACCTTTAATAAAGTTACGCAAATAACCATTTCTTGTGTAATTTTTCCTTAGAAAACGATTGAAATAAACTTTAGAATGCTAGCATGAACCGTTCTCGAGATATTCAACATTTTTCAAATAAAGTATCAAAAAATCCTATAAATTAAAAAAAATAATTACTGATGAGAAACATGTTACTTTTCATATGTAATATCATACGATAAATTTGATGACATCATTCTCGTGGATCTAGTTCGTTCCGTTCATGAGAAAAGATACTTTGAGTAATACTTTTGTATTTGAACGCCAATAGTCATTTATTTTCTTTGAGAATAAGTTATTTCTCCATCTTTAACGCTTGACGAGAATTTGCGATGAATTTGGCAGAATGTCGCCAACTTGACGACTTTTTAAATGTTGCCATGTTAACGAAAATCTCACCAAATGGATAAAAATGGCGCCAAATCAATAAAAATGACGACTAATTGACTAAAAGTCAATATCTTGGAAAAAATAAAAGTATTAACTATAAGAATAACCTATTACATGTTACATGTACCTATATATCCATTATATAAGGAAAGCCATGTATGTGTTGTCCATATCAAATTTTATGCTAAGTAGCTTTAAGGTAACATTTTACCACTTGCGCCAAACAATAACCAGAAAATATTAGCATATAGAATCTTGCGGAGACAATATCAGGCAATATAATATACTGTATGTTTTAATTTCAGTTTTTTTAACTAAAACCTATATCTCGAAAGAACCGGTTTTAAAAGTTTAGAATGATCCAGAGTATTCTGCTTCAAAAAGCAAAATAAAGAAAATTGACACATTCTCCGTACAAACTCGCAAAATTTGATGAGATGAAAATCGACGGCCTTCCTAGGACGGGGCAAACAACTAACGTCAGTGGGGTAAACTTAAGGATAAGATGTATAACATCGACTTGGTTGATGCCCTCCTTTGTGATTTTGAACATCCAGGGGAGAGCAATTTCCCCCTCCTTCCCTCCCCTATGGGCGCCCACGAATTCTGGTACAAAATTCTACAATAGAAAATTTAAAATTCTGTACAAGCATTCACTGTAAGAATAGATGGTGCTAATTCCATAATCGAACATCCTATTAAATTTTTTAAAAACTGTGTAAAAACTCTACGGATGCCAATCAAATTAAAAGAACGTTGTATGGATTTTAAATCTTTACAGATTTCAACAATATGCAAGCCATTCCTCTATCTTAATGCAAGTACATTCTAAAAAAATCTGATGTGGGCAACACGTGACTTTCCTTATATAATGTAATGAATTTACTACTTTTACGGTAAAAAAAATAAGTTTTTCTTATAGTAGATACTAAATTTCTTTCCAAGATATTGAATTTTCGACAATTAATGTCATTTTCATTGATTTAGCGTCATTTTTATCCATTTTGCGAGATTTTAGTTAATTTGGCAACGTTTCAAAAAGTCGCCAAGTTGGCGACATTCCACCAAATTCGTCGGCAAAATCTCGCCAAGCGATATGGTTGAAAAAATAAATTATTCTTACAGCAGATAAATGATTATCGGCGTTCAAATACAAAAGTAGTACTTAAAGTATATTTTTTCATGAATGGAAAAAGTTAGATCCATGAGAATGATGCCACCCAATTTATCGCATGGTATTACATATGAAAAGTGAACATGTTTCTCAAAAGAAAATATTTTTTTTTATTTTATATGACTTTTTGATAATTTTTTTAAAAAATGTACAATATCTCGAGAACGGTTCATGTTAGCGTTCTACAATTTATGCCAATCGTTTTCTAATGAAAAATTACATAAGAAATGTCTATTTGCGTAACATTATTAGCGGTTTTGATTTTTTGACGATTTTTTTAAAAATTTCATTCGAAAATTTAGGGGGGTTCTGAACATTCGATTGCGTATAAGAACAATAGACTTCCAGTGTTTACGGATTGTGATTTTTGTACCATATTTCGTTCGAATCGGTCCATTCTTACGTCAGTTATCGTCTCCACAGTCTTACTGACACACACACACACACACAGACATCACTTCAAAAATGTTTGATTCGTGATCAGGGATGCTTGAAACGTGCTCTCCTGTCGAAAACTCGAATTCGAATTTTCGACCCCGTCACAATACTTTCCTTATACATTATGTATATAGGGAAAGTAAAAATAGAAGGATCAAGAAATGTTTCATTTAAATAACAAAGATATAAATCTAAATTGTTCCTTCCTTTATAAGCATTGAATTTTCTTCATTTCGCTTCACACGTTGATGACAACCATTTCTATGTTTTTACTTTCCTTATATACATAATGTATAAGGAAAGTATTGTGACGGGGTCGAAAATTCGAATTCGAGTTTCGGGAGCATTCGGGAGAGCACGTTCAAACATCCCCCTGATCACGAATCAAACATTTTTGAAGTGATGTGTGTGTGTGTGTGTGTGTGTGTGTGTGTGTGTGTGTGTGTGTGTGTGTGTGTGTGTGTGTGTGTGTGTGTCAGTGAGTCTGTGGAGAACGAATGGACCGATTCGAACCAAATTTGGTGCAATAATCACAATCCGTAAACACTGGAAGCCTATTGTTTTTATACGCAATCGAATGTTCAGAACCCCCCTAAATTTTCGAATGAAATTTTGAAAAAATCGTCAAAAAATTAAACCACTAATAAAGTTACGCAAGTGGACATTTCTTATGTAATTTTTCATTAGAAAACGATTGGCATAAATTTAAAGTCATATAAAATAAAAGAATAAAATATTTTCTTTTGAGAAACATGTTCACTTTTCATATGTAATATCATGCGATGAATTGGGTGGCATCATTCTTGTGGATTTAGCTCGTTCCATTCATGAAAAAAGATACTTTGAGTAATACTTTTGTATTTGAACGCAAATAGTCATTTATCTGCGGTAAGAATAACTTATTTTTTCGCCCATAACGCTTTGCGAGATTTTGGCGACGAAATTGGTGGAATGTCTCCAACTTGGCGACTTTTTGAAATGTTGCCAAATTAACGAAAATCTCGCCAAATGGAAAAAAATGACGCTAAATCAATGAAAATGACAACTAATTGTCGGAAATTCAATATCTTGAAAAGAATATTAGTATCTACTATAAGAAAAACCTATTTTTTTTACTGTAAAAGTACATTCATTATATTATATAAGGAAAGTCATGTGTTGCCCACATCAGATTTTTTTCTAGGTAGCTTTAAAGTAACTTTTTACCACTTGCATCAGACAATGTCAAAAAAATACTTGTATATAGAATCATGCGGAGTCAATTTCAAACAATATAATATACCCTAGGTCTTAATTTCTGTTTTTTTTTTAACTGAAACCTATACCTCGAAAGAACCGGTTTTAGAAGTTAAGAAAGATCCAAAGCTTCAAAAAGAAAAAAAATCCCAGCTTCAAAAAGAAAAATAAACTGATTCTCTAAACTCGCAAAAATTGATAAGATGAAAATCGGTCCACATATTTCATAGTAAGAATAGATAGTGCTAATTCTATAACGAAACGTCCACTACATTTATTACAAAATCGTGTAAAAATTCTACGGATACCAATCAAACTAAAAGAGCATTCTGTGGGCTTAATTAAATTAAGATTGAAACTCTGCGATAATTAGTTGAATTGTTTCGAAATAATTAGTGTGAAAATTGCCCAAAATTTCACATTAATGTAAAGGAAAAGGAACTAAATCAATATTTAAATCCGTCCAAGATTTCTTTAGCTTGTCCGAATTTATATATTTACCGAATTTCTAGCTGTTGTTTCTATGGACATTTCGTTAGGGCAAGCTTGCGTTGCGTATAAGCACACAAACCTCCAAACGGATTGGCTTTCATTATAGACTGTTTAAGTATATATATGTTAAAATTAATCATATCTACTTAGTAGAAGTATTTGCCACCGCAAAAGGTGCATATTAGTTAATTTCTGTAGCGTTATTTTATTTTTCGCAGAAGCGCGGACAATAATTTTCAAAAAGGAATTATATATTGAATTCTACCCGTAAGAATAAAAATGTCTGAGTTTACATTTTAAAATATTTAAATTTAAAATTATGCTTAAAATATTTAAAAATTTTAAATTTAGACCATTTTAGTTCAAGGTGAAAATTAATTTTTTTTCATAATTCAAACTTTTGCTTTTCTCACCGAATTTGCATTCCCAAGAATAGTGGTTGGAGTGTGGTAAAAGTGCTGTTTTATGAAAGACCATAATTACTTCAGAATTAGAATACATTAATAATACATATATATTTATTTGCAAAAGAACTGCAAATCATACCAAGGAAAATCTTTTAATAATACTCCTATTTTAGACAAAGTTAATACATGATTAATTGAGCAAAATATTAATTTTATTCAGTTTTATTTAAATAACAGGTTAATTAATTTTATTGGGGTAAATATAAAAATTAAATTGAAAATGACAGATGTGCAGGTCAGTCGAAACGGGACTTGAAGAATTTATATCATCGGAGGTTGTACTTTGAGAAATTAAGATTTTGATTCTTAACGTGTTATTGCTAATTCAGCCACAATCGTTTTATACGTAATTTATCATTAAAAAAGAAATGACATTCATTTTTAAACATTCGCGTAAACTATTTTCTATATACTGCCCGTTTAATAAATTTATATGAAAAGAAGGTTTGGTCTGATTCGTGCACACATGTTGTCTATTAATATCCTTTAGGAAACCGGCCCAGCCTCAATTTTTAATATAATTATTGTTTAATAACAACTAGCATGAAGCACCGCAGCTAGTTATTTAACTGGAAAGAAATTTCCATTACAAATAGAAAAATCAGATGAGGGCAGCACATGACTTTCCCTGCAGAATTAATTTCATATTTTCTTTATTTTTTTAATAATTCGTTGGATTGAGTTTTATTGCACCAAATAACACTAAATTTGCATTTTTAATTCAATTTTTGTTTTTATTTGGTAATTGGATATTTTCCCGAAATCGGAGTAACAAAAGTGCAAGAAATCTCAAATATCTTGAGAACGGTTAGTTCTAATGTATAATGGAGTGTGTTATATTCTTTATCCTCGTCAAAAATTGCGTATAAAACAGAAATTCATTTGATATATTTGAGCATATATAGTCTTTTTTTTTTCGATTTTGGCGATTTTTGCGGCCAATTTCGTAAAAAAAGGCGGGTTGTTGTTCTCCGAATTGTACCAAAATCTAATCAGCACCAGAGTATCCCACAAGTAACTCATCAACCAATTTTTGTGAAATTGGATCAATTAGTATTTTAGCTAGTATGGATACATGAAATTTTTGCGGACCATTTCGCAAAAAAAGGCAGGTTGTTCTTTTCCAAATCGTACCAAAATCTAATAAGCACCAGGGTCAATCATAAGTGACTTTTCTACCAAATTTTATGAAATGTAGTCGATTAGTTGAGTTAGAGTGGAAATATACAATTTTTGCGGTCCATTTCGTAAAAAAGGCAGGTTGTTCTTTTCCGAATCGTATCAAAATCAAATCAGCACCAGGGTGACCTACAAGTGACTTATGTACCAAATTTTGTAAAATTTGATCAATTAGTTTTTTCAGTTACATGGGATACAGACAATTTTTGAGGGCCATTTCGCAAAAAAAGGCGGTTGGTTTATTCCGAATAGTACCCAAAACTAATCAGCACCAGGGTCACATACAAGTGACTTATCTACCAAATTTTATGAAATTCGGTCCATTAGTTTTTGAGTTAGAGTGGATACATATATTGCACAGACAGACACACAGACAAACACACAGACGTCACACTAAAAATAGTTTTTTCGTATTCTAGAGGTCTCGAAACGTGTAGATCCGTCGAAAACTCGAGTTGCGATTTCCGACATGATTCCAATACTTTCCCTATACATTACTATGTATTGCAGGGAAAGTTAAAAAAGTATCTATAGCACACTGGGGTTTTAAAAGAAAATAAGAAATAAACTTTTGAAGAAAATAACTTTTACGACACTAAGAATTAATGCCCTTGTAAAAATCATCTAAAATATTTTCTAGTAACTCATAAAATGCTGCGAATTTCGTGATATTTTCTGTGATTTTTCTTTTGTATGATCATCAAATGAGCTGCCTTTAATATGGTACTACTCAATCCATGGTCCCCGGCGAATTATTATGAGAGGCCCGTTGATTTACATTTATTTAACTTTTATTACTTTTATTACTTACTTTATATTTTATATTACATTTATTACGTAAATTTCCTTTTGTTAAACAAAACAAAAACAAAAAAAGGTTTACTTATATTTTGACTATAGCTTTACAAAAGTATGTGTCTTTGAATAAGTTGTATATACCGATTTTAGAAAATCTAATTATTAAGAATGACCATTGTAAAATTAGCACCAGCTATTCCTGTGTGAATGCTGGTACAAAATTCAACATTTTCCATTGTAGAATTTTGTACCAGCATTTTACAAACTGTTACTGGTACAAAATGCGGAATATAAATTTCCAAAATGTTTTGATATGAACACAGCTGTATGAAATACAGTAAGTTAATAGAGCAAAATATGCAAAACCGCTGCCTTTAATTTGACTAAAAAAGTGCATATTTTTTATTGTCGGGGGCAAAAGAAAATTTATTAGGCGATTGCCTGATATCCTAATCAGGCTAATGATAGCATGCGTCTTAAATTTTTTTGGAAACCGTGTCATACTAACATCACATTTTGGAAAATAATGAAAACTTCACACTCATAAACTTGCGAAAAATTTCTTAGCTGATGAACCATATTTAAAACTGCATTTAAATCCGCAGCATAACCCACAATTACACACGATTATCGCTCTCCAACAGGTAGGGGCAAGGAGCAGATAATGTTCAAAATATTGTTACTCTGGACTTAACCTAGGTTTCAGGCATTTGACTTTAAGTCGTTTTTTGTTCTTTGCAATTTATTATACACACTTTAAAGTACAATTAGTCTTTGGACTGCATTAATATATCAAGTTTATTTTCGAAGAAATAGAGTCATAAAATATTTGCTAATTTACATAGATTGGATAGAAATTTTGGAGAGAAAAACTTTCACCGAAATTATTTCTGATAAATAGCAATATCCACAAATAATGTCTAAGGGTGCAAATGTAACGGGTATAGATTCAGTTCTTTGCGTATGCAAACACGCATTTTATGCCAATATGTTCTTTCTTTACTTTATATTAAAAAAAATCTATTTTTAAAACAGTCGGAATCGAAGAATGTTCAAAGGACCCTTGAAATTTCCAATTTTCTGACTGAATTTTTGCTCTTCATTTGATCATACCCTACTCTTTAAGGAATAGCAATAATAATTGAGAAAGGTGGTGTAATATTTCTTATGGTTGAAATTCTATACATCTTATGCAACACCTATTTCGGACAAAAATTGCACATTTGTCATATTTTTCATTTCAAATGTTATTTTAAGACCGCATTTCGCACCGCAAGTCGTCGCTCCGAATTTGTAGTTGACAACTGTATATTATAATTGACAAACTCCGATTTTCAAGGTTCTGTAACTCAATCTCCAAGACAGCTAAATACTTGATTTATTTTCCTCTATACAATCGTCTCAAAGCTCAGGAAAACAAAAACGGCAATATTACAATTGGTGCTGTATTACCTGAGAAAAAATTACTTAAAAATGGCACTTTTTAAAATTCTGGTTTCGGCCTTTAATTTTTCACTTTCTACGGACCTATGGATTTAACTACTAAACCAATATTAATCATTGATGGCTCATTTTGCGTTTTCTGGTAGTAGATACATACTTTTCTTTTTAAAACTATGAGATACATTTTATTTAAAATTTCAAAAATTGAAAATATTTTTGTTACCTAGTCATATAGATATATCATTTTGTTTTTAGCAAGTGACGGAAACAAAAGACGTAATAGAAGAATCAAATTATTAAGAAATCATTAGAAAATCGAGGTTTAATTTTCAGGCGCAGTGGGGAATATTTGTGGTATAAAAATCAGTCTAAAGTCTCGAACCAGGTTTTCATAATATCATACAGAAAAGCAAACGATATCATTAATCGCAAAATGGGGTTTAAAATTTGGCACATAATAAGATCTCATTTGAAATTTAGTAGTGATCGCAATACTTAGTTTCAAATTGAAGTGTTAAATACCAATTTTATCTGCTAAGTTTATTTTCCGATTATAATTTTTATTTCCCTCTGCCATTTGACGGGCTATATATCCAGGGTCGTTCCTTACCATACGAAAGTAGGCAATTGCTGGGGGTAGCAATTATTCAGGGACTCACTTCCGTTACCTCGTCAATATTTTGCATAATTTTTTGAAATCAGTTTTATTATTCCTTACCGTCACTTTTGCACTTAGCAAATATCCGTCTGAGTGGGAAAATATACAGCAATTTAAATGAACTTTGAATATTTTGAGGCCCACATAATCCTATTCGAAATTAAACAACTCGAAAATCATGATAATTATATTGAATTATAAAACAAAAAGCTTTATGCAAAACATATCGACAAGATTTAATTATAAAAGGCCGGGCCACTAGCTTATTTGTCCACGCCCATATTTTCATTACCATTCCTTGTTTCATTCAGTTATTGAAAGTGTTTATTTTCAATAAATATGAAAGTTGGGAGTGTGTAAAATTTTAATTAGATGATTTTATTCCAACTCACTATTTCAGCAATTTAAATTACCAGGGAAAATTTCAAAAATTGAAATAACTTTTCGTTGGGGATTTTGTATTGGCACTAATTCAGTCATATCAATTCTACAGTTTCATTTCATTTTATGTATGATTCGAAGAGTCATTGGTCAGTTTTGATAACGGCAATCATTTGGACAGTCATTTAAGCCCTAAATAGATAGCAATAATCAACCCGCAAAGCATGAAATTGATAAAAATAAAAAGGTAAAAGATTTATAAAGACCGTTAATCTATATCGATAATATTTTATTGGTATATTTTATATAAGAAATGTTTTCGTTTATTTAGTGATTCCTCGAGGGCTTGTTTCTCTCTCTAGAAAGCTGCAAACTGCAGCAAGTTAAATTAAGCAGAAATATCGGACTCGGACTGTCCTAATTTTGAATAGTGGAATTAAAATAATGATTTAGGTATTTAGAAATGCAACCATTCCAGAACCATAAATAAGAATTTGATACATTAGTATACATATCTGAATTGACATCTTTAGAATCTAAATTAAAATGTGACAATTGCTTCATCCTTCAGTTTAAATATAGTAATCCTAATAACTGTAATTTAAATGAAATCGGAAAATAATAAGAATTGAAGAAAATCTAGGTTTAACAACATGTTCAAAATTTTTTTGACTCTATCAATTATATAATGCATTTTTTTGTTTTTTCCAGCCAAGCATGAAAAAATAAATAAGCTTTTACAAAGTTACTTTAAATCGCTTTTCTTTTCTTTTCTTTTTTTTTTACAGGGATACAAGTTTTCTTTTATATGTGATCAGTAGTCCACTGTTCTAACATACACGCGAGGTTTGGAGTCATAAATCATCACCTTATTCTTTGAACAATTATACTAATTCTCTATAAGGACTATATTGGGAAACGAAATCCAGCACTAGAACTCCCCATTGGGTCGTTAAACCTCGTTTTTCTGCTTTTGATACTGCAACTCGTTTACATTTTAATTTTTTTTTTTTTTCAAATGGCCAGGCACTTTGACCTTCGTCATTCGCCTTTATTACAGAGGCCAGAGAGTGAACCATTCAGCCATCCATTGACGTTGCCCCAGGCGCACCAGAGGGGGGCGGATCACATTGCGCCCACAACACAGACATCCATGCCTTACGTGGGGCTCGAACCCACAACGTGGCGGTCGAGCGATTCCTACGGAAACGCTTGCCTTTGGCCACTCGACAACCACGTCGGCTTTACATTTTAATCAAATCTCTTTATTGGAATTCAGTGTTTCGTGCTAAAATATCTCACATAATTTGATTGATTTACCCAACATTAAATTATTCCTTTAGTTTATTTTTTATTTTATTTATTTTTATTCCATAAAAGTTTTAATTTCCAAGTTGAGTCTTTTCAGCTTAATTATTAAAGGTACAAAACTTATGTAAAAATATTTGTATACATAAATAAAAAAATTTGATGTGGGCAACACATAACTTTCCTTATATAATGTACTACTTTTACAGTAAGAAAAATAGGTTTTTCTTATAGTAGATACTTATATTCTTCCCAAGATATTGAATTTTTGACAATTAGTCGTCATTTTCATTGATTTAGCGTCATTTTTATCCATTTGGCGAGATTTTCGTTAATTTGGCAACGATTCAAAAAGTCGCCAAGATGGCTACATTCCTCCAAAATCGTCGCCAAAATCTCGCCCAGCGCTATGGACGAAGAAATAAGTTATTCTTAGAGCAGATAAATGACTACTGGCGATCAAATACAAAAGTATTACTCAGAAGTATCTATTTTCATGAATGGAACGAGCTAGATCCACGAGAATTATGTCACCCAATTTATCGCATGGTATTACATGAGAAAAGTGAACATGTTTCTCAAAAGGAAATATTTTTTTTTTGATTTTATATGACTTTTTGATAATTTTTCCAACAGTGTGCAATATTTCAGGAACGGTTCATGTTAGCGTTCTAAAATTTATGTCAATCGCTTTCTAATGAAAAGTTACATAAGAAATGTCTATTTGCGTAACTTTATTAGCCGTTTCGATTTTTTGACGATTTTTTAAAAATTTTACTCGAAAATTTAGAGGGGGTTCTGAACATTCGAGTGCGTATAAAAACAATAGGCTTCCAGTGTTTACGGAATGTGATTTTTGTACCAAACTGTTTCGAATCGGTTCATTCGTTCGTCAGTTATCGTCTCCACAGACTCACTGGCACACACACACACACACATATTTTCACACACACACACACATACACAGATATCACTTCAAAAATGTTTGATTCGTGATCAGGGATGCTTGAAACGTGCTCTCCCGTCGAAAACTCGAATTCGAATTTTCGACCCCATCACAATACTTCCCTTATACATTATATATATAAGGAAAGTAATAATAATCAAATTTTATATTTATTCCAGCAAAAGGAAATCATTTGAAGCAAGTTCTGTTTTCAATAAGTGATTGAAAAAAAATTTCAGCATATCCCATTTGATGATTCATTTAATGCTCCATATGAATATGATATACTTCATCACTTACATTTCCAATGATCTGATATTAATAATAATTTCACCGAATTGAAAAATATTGCCAAAAATATATCGAATCATAAGTTCTAAGTTACGGTTTCAAAAGATTTCTCTATTGAATCCTGTGTTGCAACTAGTAAAGTTTCACTACCAAAAGAAAATAGTGGAGCCTTTTGGTGGAACAGCAGTTAGGTTATGTTTGTCTATCCCAAACGTGACGAAGATTGCCCCTGAAAAATAAGTTCGATAACAAATATATTTATCATCGATGACAAACTATATGATCAAAATTTGAATAACTTAGGTTCAGTTTAAGAATAATTTTAACGGTCGAGACAGGATTTGGCTGACGAAATTGCAACAAAAACGGAAATGGGGAAAAAAGAATGGATTTTATACCCGTCGGTTCTGTGCTAAATAAGAGCACAACTACAAGAATCTGCTGTACAAGACATACGATTTTTGCTGTCGAAAATTACTGAAATTAAAGTTTCATATTTCAAAACATTTTAAAAATATGTTTCGAAATCTAATTCTCACAGCCATTTGTTAACTAGAGACGCACATAAAATTGTAATGGAGATAAATAAATAAATAACCTTAAATAAAGTTAGATATTAATATGAAACAGAAGTTCGAATTTCAAATGTATCTTCTACAGGAGAGAAGATTGTTGGTACATCGGTGCCAACCAACGTAATTAAAGACGAAGATGTTCAATCCGAATTTTAACTGAATTTCAATGAATCAACTGAAAGACAATAAGATTTTGACAGTTTTGTCATCCTCCTCGATACATGAAATATCTGCGAATGTTACAAAAATGTACGATTCTAACAGTTTTGCTGAAACGTCAAGTAAATATAATTCAGATAATTATTCGATTCGCTATTACATGGAGATTTTAGACAACGAAGCAAACTACGTAATGCAGTTCTGAGATAGATTCGCATTAGTTTCTACGTTCTTTGAAAACGAAATTCATGAATGCGTTTTTGAGAATTACTTAGCTGTACAGGCAGTAAAGTACGATGATGCAGATGCATATCATTCGAAATATCTCTAAAAATAATAATGTACTTAGTCATAAAAATCTGATGTGGGCAGCACATGACTTTCCCTGCAGACTCAAATTCATATTTTTTTTCTTAAATAATTCATCAAATTGAGTTTAATTGCACAAAATAACACTGAATTTGCATTTTTAATTTAATTTCTGTTTTTATTTGGTAATTAGACATTTTTCTAAAAGTGGCATAACTAAATTCGAAAAATCTTAAATAATTCGAGAATGGTTAGTCCTAGAGTAATAGAGTTGTTCTTATTATTTTCCTCATCAAAAATTACGTATAAAACAGGAATTTAACTGATATATTTGAACATATGTAGCTTTTTTTAGATTTTGCGATTTTTGAGGGCCATTTCGTAAAAAAAGGCAGGTTGTTCTTTTCCGAATAATACCAAAATCTAATCAGCACCAGAGTATTCCCCAAGTAACTTATCTATCAAATTTTGTGAAATTTGGCCAATTAATAGTTTAGTTAGAATGGATACATGACATTATTGCGGGCCATTTCGTAAAAAAAGGCAGGTTGTTCTTTTCCGATAAATACCAAAATCTAATCAGCACCAGAGTATCATACAAGTAACTTAGAAACCAAATTTTGTGAAATTTGGCCAATTAGTATTTTAGCTAGAGTAGATACATGGGATTTTTACGGGCCATTTCGCAAAAAAAGGCGGGTTCTGCTTTTACGAATCGTACCAAAAACTAATCAGCACCAGGGTCATACCCAAGTGACTTACCTACCAAATTTTATGAAATTCGGTCCATTAGTTTTTGAATTAGAGTGGATACATACATTGCACAGACAGACACACAGACAGACAGACAGACACACACACAGACGTCACGTTAAAAATGGTTTTCTCGTATTCTAGAGGTCTCGAAACGTGTAGATACGTCGAAAACTCGAGTTGTGACTTTCGGCATGATTCCAATACTTTCCCTATACATTACCATGTATTACAGGGAAAGTAAAAAAAATAATAACCATAAACAAAGAAGCTAAAAAGTAAGCTGAAAGTTAATTTATATTTTACATACAAATACTTTTAGTTAGTTATTTTACTATAATAAAGAATATATGAGCAAGAAATTGTTTTTTAGAACGTTAAAGGAATTTTATTTGACATGAGCAGATAAATTAATAATTTATCAATAATCTTTAGCTTTATCTTTCGGACAAATATTTCGAAATTTTTTTACTAATTTGGTAATACTCTACAGCTTTGTAAATTACTGTTTTCTTTCTTTCTAACAGGGGGCAAAATAGCCCCACACAAGAAGGGAATCAACCTCCCTCCCCCCCTAAAAAAAGTGTTCTGTGGTGTAACGTCATAGGAGTTTCCAACGCAGCTGCATTAAAAAAAATCTGATTTGGGCAGCATATGACTTTCCCTGCAGACACGAATTTATTCTTGCTATATTTCTTTAAGAACTCATTAAATTGAGTTTAATTGTACTAAATAACACAAAAATTTCATTTTTAATTCAATTTCTGCTTTTATTTGGTAATGGGACATTTTCCAAAGGCGGTATAACAAAAATTCAAAAAATCTCAAATGTCTCGAGAACGGTTAGTCCTAGAGAAATAGCGTTGCTTTTATTCTTTTCCTCGTCAAAAATTAAGTATAAAACAAGCATTTAATTGATACATTTGAACATACGTAATCTTTTTTTTTTTTAGATATTGGCGATTTTTGCTGGCCATTTCGTAAAAAAGGGCAGGTTACTCTTCTCCGAATCGTACAAAAATCTAATCAGCACCCGAGTAACCCACAAGTTATTTATCTACCAAATTTTGCGAAATTTAGTCAATTAGTATTTCAGTTAGTGTGGATAAATGACATTTTTGCGGCCCATTTCGCAAAAAAAAGGCGGTTTCCTTTTTTCCAAATTGTACCAAAAACTAATCAGCAGCAGGATCATGTTCAAAAGTCTTATCTACCAAATTTTATAACATTCGGTCCACTAGATTTTGAGTTTGATACACACATTGCACAGACACACAGACAGACACACCAAGACGTCACGCTAAAAATGGTTTTTTCGTATTCTAGAGGTCTCGAAACGTGTAGATCCGTCGAAAACTCGAATTGCGATTTTCAGCATGATTCCAATACTTTCCCTATACATTACCATGTATTGCAGGGAAAGTAATAAGGATAATCCTCTTCTTTTTCAAGAAATTTCCTCTAATAAAAAAAAAAATAAAAACCTCTTTCTCTCAAGAAATCATTCGTTCTCAAGAAATTTCCCTTGATACGGACTTTCCTAGACACCTTGTGTTCCAAAGCAACTCTACTCCACCCCATCATTCGTTTCACACCCACAAAACACACAATTATTTTTAAGAATATCCTCCCATTCCAGCCCGGTAATCATTGGATTTAACTGAAAGGTAAGATATAACAATTAAGAAAGTGGAATTGGCGTCGTTATCACTCTCCTCCGTTCCGCTCGTGAAAAAGCAGATAAAAAATTCAAATATTCTATTTTGAAATTAAAAGTAAACATATTGGTGCAACTTTCCCAAATTAAATTTTACTTTATTAGCGGAGTTGGGGTAAAATGCATCAAATAGTTTTGTGGAGATCCTGCAGAGTGTTGCTACAGAAATTAATTCTTTTCGAGTGAGTTTTGGGTTTATAAATGGAGCCGTCTTTGGTAATTTAGAACAAGAGTTCTGAAAAGTAATATATAAAATGGAATGTTGAATTAAGTTTAAAAGCTTACGTCTGCTTCAAATTATTATAAAATCATTAAGATCCCAGAACTATGAAGAATGGGAGTAATTGGTAATTTTTAATCTGAAATGGTTTTGATTTCTTCATAATATTACTTCAGTGTTTGGAAATTTATTTTTAACTCACGTTTTCACTAGTAATATTTCATTTTCTTTATAAACTTAATTTACTACATATAATATATACAGACAATCATCACTGCTATCAAGAAGTGATTCTTAAGAACAGAAAAAACATTGCAATTTTCAGCAAAGAGAATCATGGGAAAGTAGTTTAACAAATAAAATTCAAAACATAAACATAAAATACAAATATAGTCGTGCTCTAATTTCGTATAACAACATCCTTGGACCGATGTCACGTGGAAACAAAGCTGGAAGTGCAGTTTTGGCAGGAAAATGACAGTTGTTTGAACTACGTCATGCATGTAAATAGTAAAACAGTTTATGAGCACATCAATGACTCCATAAGGAAATATAGTAAAGTGATCCTGAAGAAAATACTGATCATGGAGATTATAATAGTGCTTAAAGATAAAGCCATAAAAACCGTTTAAATTAAATAAAAGGTGATCTAAGAAAGCTGTACCAATGTATACTCACTACTCACAATAGAAAGCCAAAGAGAAGCAAAAAGATAAAAAAAAAACAATTAAGAAGAATTAATACAAAAATAAACAAAAAGGATACATTAACATGAAATAAAAAAATACATACACAAATAGAATAGTATAAATAGTAAAAACCAAGTAACATTGATCGAAATATTAAAATCAAAATAAATACTCATAAACTAAAAGGTTATCTGACAATGTCAGAAATACTCTTCGCAATTAAAAAACAGTTATTAATCCTATTGACAGAGTTTTTATTTTTACTCACATTGGTAAACCAAATCGGATATTTATGAATGGAGGTTGTAGTTATGCCAAACATTTTAGTAAATGAGCAAGTACAAATATAATGGTCAGCATTTCCATAGTTATTAACAGTTATTATCCGTTACAAATTTGTAAATAATTTTCTAATGAGCACCACCGTTGTCCGTGTCCTAAATAAGCGTCCGGTACTTCATATATTTACGGATAACAACATCCACTTTCCAAATTTCCTTCACCACATCAATTTTCAAATAATTTCCTCCTTTAGTTTCACTCCAAATCCCCATACATGCAAAATCATTAGTTTAAGTATATGCGTAGTCACATATATAAAATAAAAGTGAAAATTGCATACAATCCGTGACAACCAGTGCAACGATCCCATAGTATTATATTTCCAATTTAATATAATTACATTTCGAATTAATATTAGTTTCTTCGACATTAATTTCTAACAATATGAACGCATAATTATATTTTTTTTTCACTGAGACGTCGTCTGTACCACAAATTACAATGCTAACGCGTTTTTGCACAATAACATACTGTCTCCTAGCACAATAAATACTTTTTATTTAATTAAATCGTGGAGAACTTAAACAAAGCGAATAACTTCCTTTCTTAATTACCCACCGAAATGAAAACTCTTTTCATCTGTAAGCAGCATTCATTTGATTATCTTTATGCTTTGGACACCAATGATAATGAGCGTTGCCCGATTATGCGTTAAGATTATTCAATTAGTGAGTACCGGTTTACGTGGTTGTAATTTCACGAAAGAATAATCTTTACTTCGTTGAAATTGAGATTAAATGTATTCAGTGTTCTCTGTAGTATATATTGATGTTTTTTACGGTTATTTATGTCAATACAGATTATTATAATTATTCAATGACTCAATATGAGTGGATGACTGGGTCCTTATGGTAACATAGGCCGAATATAAAAAGGTACTTTTCTGGGCAGGACCTCAATTTTCATACAGACAAGAATGTTTTTTTCTCTTCTTATTTTATTTGCAGTCATTCTTTCTTATTTTATATTTATTTATTTATTTGAATTTTTTCAACGGCTGCTCAAGTCTTAGGCCGTGTCGGACGGTCTGGGTCTTCAACACAAAATAACGCCTGAAATTGAAATTGCCATCGATAAAAAAATTAGCAAGTAAGAATCGATTTTAATATTAAAGTGCTCGCCATTTTACTGCCTGTCCCATGAACAGCAAAACTCGCTATATGTTGAATCAAGAATATAAAATTAATAATTCCTTCAAAGTTATAGCCATTAACACAGTAAATAGGCATTAACACAGTTATAGGCATTAACACAGTATGTTTAAGGATATTGAATTTTCACCATCATGTCTACATTTATCAATAGTCGCAATGTTGGAGATATTGGACTAATTTCACCACTTTTTGCGTCGGAGTCGCCAACTCTGTCGTCAAATGACAGTTTAATAGACATACAGAGATATAGGCTTTTCTTTTATGTATTGCTGTGATCAGTTATATTTACTGAAAGTAGGGTGCAGTATAATTGTCCTGTGTGGAGGTGCTAATAATTGCTCCAATTTCACAGGAGGTATTAAATAATTTAATGCCTTTTGAATTTCAATAGAAGAGGAGATGAAGAAGTCACAAATTTACAGAAAGTATTTACAAAATTTCGAAAGAAGAGGATATAGAAGAGAAAGATTTTATATGCAGTATGTACACAGTACAGCCTGTCAAAATATTATCCAAACACCGCTCACTGTTCACGCCCTTAAAATCGTTCAGACAAATCAAAAGTATCATTAGACTCAGAAAAATGTATTCTACAAATAGATGATACATTTACATAAGGGGTCATCTTCATATTAAAGTTTATTAAAAAGTCGGTTTTTTTAAAAGGAAACACCCACCTTTAAGTAAGATTCTAATTCTCTAGATCAAAGTAACCCAAATTCATGCAAAATTCATTTATTTTGCTCAAATCGACGATGAATTATGAGTGGTTGAAATTTGGAACTCCTGTGATTTCATCTAGTCTCCAGTCTTGAATGCTCCATTCTTTTAATTATAGCGTCCAAAATAATCAACTGATCAAACTAATTCTTATGTTATAGTAAACTATAACATAACCCAAACAAAATCTACATATTCAAAGTAATATAATAAGTATTAATTACGTAATTCATATCTGAAAATTCATGAATTAAAACGCGTATAAGTTTCGACAGTAATCGCCTCAGCAATGGCTCAAACAGAGGTGCGTATAATTTTAATTTATTCAGTAGGTAAATATTGAGACACAGAACGTTATTCAAAACTGCATCTATTTCACTCTTATTGGGGACTATTTCCGTATGAATCTGCGAAATGAAATGAAATGCAAACTTCATGCTCTTGATATTTTATTAAGCGAATAATCAGACATCGTTATGGATTTCGGTCTTCAAAAATGTATGTCATTTAAAGTATAAGGAAGAAATTAAAATGTTAACTCATTTTATGATTTTAAACTGCTAAATTAGTTAACATCTAACAAAGCTAAAATTATGTCTACCACCGATTTAGCATTCAAGCACTCTACAGGGTGTCCCAAAAAGAATAAAACGCGCTTGAATTCTTTACCTGTTGGAGATAAGTGGGCAATGCAAATTACTAAAATGTTGAAAGTAAGGTAGGGAATAAGACTATGTTAATGAAATAGTCTCCCCATTAATTTTCAAAAAGTTACACTTTTTAAATTGTTATACGATCCCCTTACACAAATTTGATCAATCAGCATTTTTTTATTTTTAAATTTAATGCAACAAGATCATAAAAAAAATCCGCATATCCGTATCTTTAAAATTGAGCGAATTATATTTAATTAAAAATTGAACATTGTGAATGGGGACCATATAGCAAATTAGAAATGTAAATTTGTGACATATCACAAAAAAAAAAAAACCTGGATGATAATACATAGGATACCCAACAGCGTAGTGAGTACCACTGATTTATATGATCTCTGTCTGTGTAATGCTTTATTTAGATGCATTGGTGATAAAAATATTTGATACATATTGACGTATTTTTGATCTAAACAGTTTCCATTATCAATTTGTTTATGATCCCTATTTTCACTGATGAAACAGCCTTTCACATGGTACGGAAAAGTGGCATCAGTCAGAATTTTTCCTTTATCATAATTCAGTTGATTTCAAAGATACAGATATGTGGTTTTTTTAATGATCTTGCTACATTAAATATAAAAACTTTCTGTGTGACCAAATTTGTCTAAGGGGGTCGTATAAAAATTTTAAAAATGTACGTTTTTGAAAATGAATGGAGGACTATTTCATTAACGTAGTCTTATTTCCTACCTTATTTTCAACATTTTTGGAATTTACATTGCTCACTTATCTCCAACAAGTTATTGGGCAATTACAGCAGGCCAACAGGCAGCAGGCTAATAGGATAAGTGGGCAATTTATATTTCCCACTTAACTAAAATTAAAGCGCGTTTCAATCTTTTTGGGACACCCTGTATAGTATGATTATTTTCTATTCCAGGAATCCAGCAGGTATTAGATTTGTTGTATTTAATATTTTATTTTAAATGTGCTGGTTTCGCTTAACTGGTTTTTAAAAACATAAAATCATTCCATGGTCCAGACATGTCCCGCTGGTCGATACGCAACAGAAGTAAAGGCATAATATACGCAATGTATATAATATTTATAGGTCTTTACAAAATAGCAAAGTATCGATCAAATTACTCTAAACTAACATTGGTGAAATTGTAAACAACTTTACACAGTGGATTTTCATGCCGCGCAACTCATTTCCTTATAAGCCTTAGCCAACCAGTATGGGAATTTTAAGCAATTATACAGTGGATTTTCATGTTGCCCAGCATGTATCCTCATAATCCACAACCAACCAATGTAGGACAAAATTTTAAGCAACTCTACGCAGTGGATTTTCATACTGCACAATATGTTTCCTTGTAGGTCATATAGCTCACAGGTCTGGGAATTTTAAGCAACTTTATACAGTGGATTTTCATGCCGCTTAACACGTTTCCTCATAAGCCACAGCCAACCAGTCTGTGTCAAAACCTAAACTTTGTCAAAACCTAAACTGTGTCAAAGCCAGGCAGCATGTTTCCTCATAAGCCATGACCAACCAAATTTTTGCAACTCTACACAGTGAATCTTTATGCCGATCAACATGTTTTCTCATCAGGAATAGCAAACCGGTCTGGGGCGCAATTTTAAGCAACTCTATACCGTGGATTTTTACGCAGCGCAGCATGTTTCCTTGGTGTTCCCTTCCACACTGCACTAGAGAGACAATACGTATGAGAAAAACCGGTTTCTAGTTCATATCTGAGCAACATACGATATGCTGTGCACGATGCACAGTGCATTGTGAATCCTCAATGTATGCTCTGCTTCAAAAGTCGTAGCTAGCCAGTCTCGGAATTTTAAGCACTTGTATGCAGTGGATTTTCATGTCGCGCAACACTTTCCCTTATAGACCAGAGCCAACCGCTCTGGGAATTTTCATACCGTGCAACATGTTTTCACATTAAAGCTATAGTCAAACAACATGGAGCGAAATTTTAAACAATTCTACACGGTGGATTTTCATGCCGCGCACCATGTTTTCTCGTTGATCTTAAGCAACCAGTCGGGAGAGGTCAAACTGTAATTAAATATTAATGCTTATTTCAATTAGCTGTAGCTTCATTTTGCGCAGTCTTCTGGATGACAGCTTTTCATTTATGCCAGTGTCATTAATGAAATTAAATTATTCTTTAAATAAAATATACTTTTTGAATATTATCGGTATATGTGGATCTTGAGCAAAATAAAATTCCCTTTTAATTTTCTCACAATCTCGTATTCTTTGAGAAGATATAATAACATTATCCGTTTTCGGTCACGTAAAAGCTGTCTAAATGGCTGCAGTCGAAGAAATTTACCAATGGCCTGTCGGATAATAAACGAAATAAAATGGAATTTAGATTTGAAATGGCATATATATGATTGATATGATATCCATACCGATACATTTATTTTAATTTCCGCATTTTTCCTTAATAATTTTAGAGCCAGATGAAAAATGATTTAGAATGAAACCATCTACTTAAAAATAATTCCCTTCTTATATTTATTGTAAATAAACACTATTTCAATGCAACAAAATACTTCTTATACTATAAACAAATATTAGCGTGTACATATACACAATAGATACATGACCTGCCTATTCGCACATAAATCTTGTAGATATTGTCTGAATAATGATTGTTTTCTAGTTGAACACAATCGTCAGGATTTTTAATCCCTTTAATTTCTAGAGGCAAGACCACCATAATCCTTGCTGGAGTCCAATATAAACATATATAGTGTAAAGCCCTCCCTTAAAATTACTTCAGCAAATATACAGGATGCCCCAAAACCAATGACCCCGGCTTTTATTCCTTAAATATTGATCTTAGGCATATATACTAAATTACAAAGTTGTGTGAAAAAAAGGTACAGAATTTTATGAAATCGATTAAAATTTTCAGGGAATTAAATTTGAAGAAATACGAATTTTAAATTTTTATACGGCCGATGCTGAAATTTTGTACATCACCTTATTAGTGTATGGGGCACATTTTACTCATTGGAAATATTTTTGTACGGGATCCGTATAAAAATTTAAATTTAATATTTCTTAAAATTTAATTCCCTTGAAAATTTTAATCGATATCATAAAATGCTGTACCTTTCTTACGTAAATTTGTAATTTATTACATATGTCTAAGATCAATATTTAAGGAGTAAAATCCGATGTCAACGCTTTTGGGACACCCTGTATATAATGCTCCCCAAAAGTTAAGTACTGATCTTTAAATCATTAAGTTCTAAACCAATCGACTCCAAATTTCAGAGGGAAGTGATGGAATTGATTCACATAAAACAGGAAATTGATGATTTAGTCATACAAACTTTAATGAGACAGAACATGTAAATGTATGGGATTTACTTAACCCTAAAATGGTTCAACAGAATAATGATGCATGTAGAGTATAAACATACTACATGATGTATAGAGGGACCAAGTGATACTTAATTTGAAATATGCCCCTGCAGACCCTCATACAGGCTTGGCGCCGATGATTGATCCTTCCATCAATTGATCCAAGGTGACGAAGGGCAAAGATTGCTACCCCAGTGAAAAAGCAGTTTGCAGTTTCTGGAGAGTAACGGGAGAAAGTATGCAGGCAGATATCTTCTTCAAGTGTATCACAAAATTTTTAGTTAGAATTAAATTTTTAGAAATATGCTGGCCAATCCATACGTTCAATACATTCATTCTGACGGTAACCGTCTTTTATTATCCCTCTTTATGGACAAACGTGTGGCCCATTAAACAGAAATGAAGATCGACAGAAGCTACGTAAGTGTGACATATGAATCAAGAACTTCGTTGACATACTTCACGGTGCCGCCTGAAGGGCGCGGTAGCCCATTGGTTAGCGCGCTGGAGTTGCACTCGGTAGGCCCGGGTTCGATTCCAGCCACTGCCAAAACTGCCGCCGTGTTCATGCGGAGTACGATCACGTTAAACATGTGGGTCCGAAAGTCCTTCCGAGAGGTTGGTGGTAGGGGAAGGAGGGTACGGTCCCTGTGGATGCCTCCCCCACTGGGTTCCGGTCTAAATTGGGTGGTACTTCCCGACCGTCCAAACAGTTACCTTACACCTTTCTGGTAGGTCGGACGGTCTGGGTTTCAACAACAACAACGGTGCCGCCTGAGAAAACATAATGATCGGTGTGAGACCCTAAAGAAGAGCCGACCCATACCATGCCCCTAGCATGAACAAATACATGGTGTTTAATGATGTTACTGAATTCGTTGTGTGCTCCTTATACTCTTCAGACTTGTACACGTTTACTGTTTGATTTCGGAGCAAATCTCGATCCGTGTACGAAAAAAACATTTGCGTATCTATGCATACAAACATGTATGTATATATGCATTCATATGTAAGTATGTATATAAGATATATTACATACTTATACACGTCCTGACCGAACGTGTGGCGAATGATCCACGCATCAAGTATGTATATATGATATATTACATATTTACTTATATATGCTCATCTGGCATTTTTGAAGTTTGTGAGTGCCATGCGGTGATAGAGGTTATACTCATCCTTGAACAAAACCATCGTTTTCAAAATGGAACACCGAATATCTAAGGATTGTTTTCAACGCAAACGTTAAGAGCACAATATACAAGTACTGTCCAATAAAATCATTTAAGTTGAAAGAACATTTTAGGCATTTAAAAAGCTTTTAGCTGATATGCGGTAAAGCATGTGTTAAAAAAAAAGAAGAGCATCTAGTTGTTTACTGTAATAAAAATGCTCACTATAACCTCAAAGTTTTAACAATAACACAAATAATAACAACAATTTTCACAAATACAATCAATAACAACAATGTTATTGATTGTATTTGAATAACAATATAAAAAATGTTTTTGAATAACAGTTTGCGTAAAGTTGAGGGAAATACCCTTTTTTTAAATACTTTCAGAAACCCAAATAATAGTCAAACAAAATTTATAAAGGTATATTTTTAGACACCAAGTATCTAAACTTTAAACCATCTTGGCACCAACTATCTAAACTTTAAAAATGCTGATCACTGCAGAGTGAGCGTTATCCCAACCTAAACTTGAAATAATTAAACTTTTTACATATATAGACTTTAAATTTTGAATACACTCTAATTCATATATATCAGAATCGAAACTTTTTCCAGTTTATATTTATGATTTTTGTATGAGGTTAAATTTGCATTGATACTTAACATTTTTAGCGAATGAGTTTTTTTTTTAATATAAAAGGTGCATGTTTCTTTATATGACTGCGATTCATATTTTCACACATACTGCCTTATTACGTAAGGATTTTTTTATAATCTAATCATTTAAGTACAACCCAATGACTTTTTACTCTGCTTTTATAAATCTTTAGTATTAGAAAACGTTATTTGGCCAGTAACAAGTAAATCACGGAGAATCACGTTATATTAGATATTTAAAGTTGGATGTTACATTAACCCGAAATTAGGCGGTAAATAAGTCTGCAGAATATTCAGAACAGGGATATTTTGGGATCTCTCTGCATTTGCCAACCATTTTTATTTCATCTTCATCTAATTCTGTTGTTTATTTGAAACGTTCTACAGAAAAATAACTCCAGAGAACAGATGCAAAAGCTTGGAACAGAAAAATTTTCATTATCTCATTCTTACACCTAAATATTTATTTTCTACTTCATTCTCTGCAATCTCCGTATAATTATCTTAAATAAGTGTATCTCATTATGTCGAACATAATTATCTTTCCTTTTGACAGCAAAAAATTGTAAATAGCATTCGTGAAAATATCTGCGAAACCAAAACAATCTAATTGACAGTTTTTGTTCACTGCCACATTACTTCAGCTCCAGAGACAAGATGGATCTTTCGTCATTGTAGGAATTCATGAATAATTATATCGAGAAAAAATAGGTAACAAATATGACAGGCACAAGTATCTGCTATTTGTGAAATATTACCTTAATTATGTTTCTAGATATAAACATAAAATATATATGTATTCTTATTAAAGCAGAAAAAGTTTCTAAATTAGTATCCTGCTTCAAATAAAAATAAATCAGGTTTGAATGAATCGTAAATCGAATATAAAATTGTTTCACAAGAAGTCGAAATATTGTGTCATGGAATGTATGCTTTTCTGATAAAAACAGTAACAATTAATTTTGATAAAACAGCAACCTAGTGGGGCAAAACTGTAACAAGAACTGATGTCCAACACTGGGTTCTGGTCTAATTTGCATGGTATTAGGCAAATTCTGACTTCTACGATAGTGTGTTTGGAGTCCTTGGTTAGGACATTGTGCTGCACTCACAATTTCTTATCTCATGGGCTTCCCCTGCCCTTGTTACAATTAAGTAGTATGAGTAACAGTAACAACGAAAAACAAGAACTTATGTTACACCCAGATTTTAAAACATGAGTCTCTATCTAGTCATGTGACGATGGATCTATAGAGCTAGGAAGGTGGCAATTGTGTCTACAATAGCTAAAATGGATCTGTTCTCTTTTTAGATTCATAATCGTTGTGAAATTTCAGATCTGTATTCAAATGTAATAAAGGTAATGAGTTGTAAAATGGGGGCATGAAAATTAAAAAAGAAATTACAAAAATATTCCAACACGATCTCAAAATTTCAGACCTATCGATCTAAGAGCAAAATACTATTTTATTCCTTTTTGAAGTCACTGGGGAAACAAAGTTTATTTTTAACACTTTACAACAAAGTTGAAAAGTGTTTATGGCTTTGTTCATTCTGTCTGTCTGTCTGTCTGTCTGTCTGTCCGTTAGCACGATAACTGCCGTAAAAATGACTTAATCAAAATGAAATTTTAGTATGTTGTTCAGACGGTCTGTAGGACCTATGGGAATATAAATGAATAATATCACCCAATTAGTTTTGGATCGAACCCGGGTTGAAAAAATGAAATACATTGAGCCCTATGGGACCTAATTTTTCAAGCATTTTTTAAGCGGATTTAAAATTCACAAATTGCTTCGAAAATTCTAGGCAATATTCAAATTATTCCATAAAATATATAAAAAAAATTTCAACGAAATATATTCAGTAGTTTTTTAAATAAAAATTAAAATAATAATAACACCTCTTATATGAAGCGATCACGTGACCATGATATGAAACGATCACGTGACATACTTCAAAATGATATATGGCATCCATCTTGTCTCCAAATCAGGATTTTAAAAGTTCTTTTTAATTCATATTGAGTGTTGTATCCATCCTAAAACTACTTTATTTTTGCCTAAATTTTGTGCATCTACATACTGAAACAACGCAATGACAATATATTTGTGTTTAAATGCTCATCCCAAATTTGATTATTTCTACAACTAAGCCTATTTTTCACCTATGTAAAATGTAAACAGCAAAATATGTAGAATGAGTTGTATTAGAATTGCTGTAATTCTTTAACACAAAATCATTTAGTCCATGGAGTCTGCTTAGCTGATATGAATGAAATATTCATTGATTTTAGAAAGAGAAGGACGATATTTTTCGATGAAGTTTTGCGCATATAGTTTAATTACTTGTAGCTCCATGGTCTTAATTTTTAAATAAAATAAATTATTATAGTATTGTGATGAATGACATGAATGGGCGAATTATTTATGAATGAAATGTTGCTTTTATAGAGAGAGCTAGGCGTGTTATTTTTTCTATGACGTCATTTGAATGGATTTCAGTTGTTTTCGATGAAGTTTTCAAATATAATAAATTATCGTAGTATTATGACAATTCTAAAATTATTACCGAGGAATGTATCACATTTTAGAGATGTTTAAACCAGGCAATTTATACTTTAATGCCGTCATTTGAATGAAGTTAATTTTTTTTTATGAAGGTATAAGGTTTCAAATATAATAAATTAATGTAGTATTGTGATAAGTTTTAAAATGTTACCGAGGAATGTATTGCATTTTAGACATGTTTAAATAAAATTGCATTGAAGTTGGAAAGTGTTTCATAATCAATGCTTTAAGCATGATTGATCTTTCTTGTTCTCTTAGCAATGGATAAAAACTTAAAAATATTGGACATGCATCACTTTAACCCAAACACAAGACGAATAATTCAGATGTTTTATGTTAATTGGGGAAAATGGTTGCTATTAAAAAATGAAGGCGTGAAATTAAAATTCAATAAAAATATCTGACTGAAATTTGAAGAAATCGTGAAACAAAGAGATAAGTACTAATCTTTTCAGTTTTAAGATCGCTGGCGGAAAGAGCGAAATAAAAACATTAAATTTTAGATTTCGTTTCTGTTGCGAAATAGGTAAAGAACAAAAATTTTAGACATCATCTCAACCAGAATGTAGTAACATTAATAGATATTCACTCCCCAAATTGTTCATTTCGATAGGATATATAAAATAATAAATCCAACTGAAATCAAGTTCTTACACTGATCGGAGATTTCACTGTTCTGCCCTCATGACTTGAACTATGTCATTTTTATTAACACTTTACAACATAGTTGAAAAGTGTATATGACTTTGTTCATTCTGTCTGCCTGTCCGTTAGCACGATAACTACTGTAAAAATGACTTCAAAATGAAATTTTAGTATGTTGATAAGACGGTCTGTGGGACCTATGGGAATATAAATGAATAATATCACTCAATTAATTTTGGATCGAACCCGGGTTGAAAAAATGAAATACATTGAACCCTATGGGACCTAATTTTTCAAAAAAATTTTACGCGAATTTAAAATTCACAAATTGCTTCGAAGGTTTCAGGAAATATTCAAATTATCCCATAAAATATATAAAAAAAATTTCAGCAAAATATATTCAGCACTTTTTAAATAAATATTAAAATATTAATTACACCATTTATATGGAGAGATCACGTGACCCTTTTCAAAATAAAATATGGCATCCATCTTGTCTCAAAATCATGATTTTTAAAGTTCTTTTTAATTCATGTTTAGTGCTGTATCCCTCCTAAAACCACTTTATTACTTAAAACCACTTTACTCCTTATATACATAATGTATAAGTAAAGTATTGTGACGGGGTCGAAAATTCGAATTCAAGTTTTCGACGTGAGAGCACGTTTCAAGCATCCCTTATCACGAATCAAACATTTTTGAAGTGATGTCTATGTGTGTGTGTGTGTGAAAGTATGTGTGTGAGGGTGTCAGTGAGTCTGTGGAGACGATAACTGACGAACGAATGGACCGATTAGAATGATATTTGGTAAAAAAATCACAATCCGTAAACACTGGAAGCCTATTGTTTTTATACGCAATCAAATGTTCAGAACCCCCTAAATATTCGAGTGAAATTTTGAAAAAATCGTCAAAAAATCAAAACCGCTAATTAAGTTACCCAAATAGACATTTCTTATGTAATTTTTCATTAAAAAACGATTGAAATAAATTTTAAAACGCTAACATGAATCGTTCTCGAGATATTGCACATTTTTCAAAAAATTATCAAAAAGTTATAAAAAATGAAAAAAATATATTTCCTATTGAGAAACATGTTCACTTTTCATATGTAATACCATGCGATAAATTTGGGGACATCATTCTCGTGGATCTAGCTCGTTTCATTCTTGAAAAATGATACTTTGAGTAATACTTTTGTATTTGAACGCCAATAGGCCAATTTTACCTGCTGTCAGAATAACTTATTTCTCCGCTCATAATGCTTGGCGAGAGTTTGGCGATGAATTTGGCGGGATGTCGGCAACTTGGCGACATTTTTAATTGTTACCAAATTATCAAAAATCTCGCCAAATTGATAAAAATGACGCTAAATCAATGAAAATGACGACTAATTGAAGAAAATTCAATACCTTGGAAAGAATATAAGTATGTATTATAAGAATAACATTTTTTTAACTGTAAAAGTAGTAAATTAATTGCAATATATAAGGACAGTCATGTGTTGCCCACATCAGATTTTTTTTGCTTAAATTCTGTGCATCTACATATCGAAACAACGCAATTACAATATAGTAAACGCGGTGTTTCAATATGTTTAAATGATCAGTCCAACTTTGATTATTTCTACAACGAAGCCTACTTTTCATTTATGGAGAAAGTAAATACCAAAAGATGTAGAATGCGTTATATAAAAATTGCTGCATTTCTTTAACGCAAAATTATTTAACTCATGCAGTCTGCAATATAGCTGATATGAGTGAAACATTCATTGCTTTTACGCAGAGAAGCAAACGGTTTTTTTCGATAAAGTTTTAAGCATAGAGTTAAATTGCTTATACCTCCATGGTTTTATGTTTTTAAATAAAATAAATTATTATAATATCGTGATGAATGAAATGAATGGAAAAATGTTTATGCATGAAATGCTGCTTTTATAAAGCCAGGTGTGTTATATTTCGATGACGTCATTTAAATAAATTTCATTTGTTTTCGATGAAGTTTTCAAATATAATAAATTATCGTAGTATTATGATAGTTTTAAAAATATTGCCGAGGAATGTATCACATTTCAGAGATGTTTTAACCAGGCATTTTATATTTCAATGCCGTCCTTTGAATGAATTTCATTTTTTTTATGAAGTTTTAAATTTTCAAATATAATAAATTAATGTAGTATTGTGATAATTTTAAAAATATTACTGAGGAATGTATCGCATCTTAGAGATGTTTAAATAAAATTGCATTGAAGTTGGAAAATGTTTCATAATCAATGCTTTATGCATGATTGATCTTTCTTGTTTCATTCTGATACTGATAATAGTAAAGTGTACCTAATATATGTGATATGAATGTATATTGTATAGTTTAGAAGAGACTCATATTGTAGACATTTTATATTTCTATTGAAAGATTATTTACATAATTTTTCCCAAAATTCCTTCAAAATACAGAAATAAATCAAAAGCATTTTTTTTTTCAGTTTTGGTTTACGACGTTTTCTTCTCATTCTAAATATACTGCTCTTTGCTAACAATTGTAAGATTTATATTACAAAAGTATATTTTCTAATTCCAATGCAACATTCTTACATTCACAGAAGCAGAATATATCCCGTTTTGGTTGTTGCCTCCTTCTTGATTATGGATTTTTCGGGGAATTGTTCGACTTCGTCGGAAAATTCCTCAGGAATGCTTCACAGAAAAGAGAAGAGAACGAGTTTATTTCGTTTTGGGTATTAGTTCATAAAATATAATTGAATTTCGAGAAATACATTTAATTTCTCCGAAATCTTCCAAGAAAGAGGAAAACTATAATAAATCTTGATTTACTTCTGAATTATTCGTGATAGCGAGTTGATGCATGACGTGGTATTAAGGTTCAGAAATAGAGAGCATATAGTTAGAATACATTTCGGAAAATATAAAATATTTTTTGCTCTAAAAATTTTTCAAGGCAATTTATACTTAATTGAGAAGAATCTAATCTTTGTTTCCGTCTGTGTAAAATATTTTTTGTGGTTTTGAGAATATCATCAATGACGCTAATAAATTTAGTTTCAGTGTATTGATAGGCGTACACACTACATACATTTACCTGACATAAATACATGTACATTTCAAAACTGTTTGTGTCAGTAAAGTCTTTCGATGAAAATAAATATGAGTTTCATTAGTTTTTATATGTTTTTCACGATTTCATTTCTCTGTATTTCATTGCTGTTACTTCCTTTGCTTATATTTTGTCCCACTCTGAGTGGAGCTACCACTAAAAACTCCGCCATTGATATTATTTTGGATTCTCGCTAACACGTGCTTCCCATTTGGTACTAAGCTGCTCATTATAGATTTGGTATTAAGCTCTTACTTAGGTGCGGGATTGCCCGGTGGTTAACACACGGATATTGCACTCGGAGGGTCCGAGTTTGATTCACGGCCTTGTCCAAACTGTCCTCATGGCTACTCGGAGTACAGGCACGTAAAATATTTGGGTCCGAAACTCCTTACAAGAGGCTGATGATAGGAGAAGAAGAGTACGGTCCCTATGGATGTCGGCCCTACTAGGTTCCGGTCTTAATTGTGTGACACTGTCCAAATCATCCAAACAGATTCTGTACAGCTTTGGATATATTGGACGATCTGGGTCGAAAAAAATAAAGAAAACGCTCTTACTCGGGGCTTTATAGCACAGTGGGTAAGGCACTTGGATTGCACTTGGAAGACCAGAGTTCGATTTCCGACGCTGCTTAAACTATTCCGGTGCCTACGCAGAGTATGAGCATCTCAAATCTGAGGGTTCGTAACTCCTCCCGAGAGCTTGCTGGCAGGTGAAGGAGGGTACGGCCCTTATGGCTGTCATCCTCACTGGGTTCCACTCTAAATTGGGTTTCACTACTCCCGTCGTCTAGACAGATTCTTTACACTTTAGGGTAGCTCGGGCGATCTGTGTCGAAAGAAATGAAAGGAAGGAACTCTTACTCTTATTACTTAAGAAGTTGAAACGAAGCTTTTTCGAAACATTAGTGTGCTTTAATTTGCAAAGCAAGTTGCGTTTTAATTTAATTTTTATTAATTTATAACTGCACAGAGTCACGTTTTGCACGTAAATATCATCCTTTAGCAGAAAAGAAAATTTTAAATCTTTACAGATTTCAACAATATACAAGCCATTTCTCTGTCTTAATACAAATATATACTAAAAAATAGAAGGAATAAGAGAAGTTTCATTTAAGTAACAAATATATAAATCCAAATCGTTCCTTCCTTTATAGGCATTGAATTTTCCTCATCATTTCTCTTCACACGTTGATGACCACCATTTCTCTTTTTTTTCTAGGTATCTTTAAAGTAAATTTTTACCACTTGCGTCAGGCATTGACAAGAAAATACTAGTATATAGAATCTAGAGGAGACAATATCAGGCAATATAATACACCTTAGGTTTTAATTTCAGTTTTTTTTAAAGAAACCTATACCTCGAAAGAACCGGTTTTAGAAGTTAAGAACGATCCGAAGTATTCTGCTTCAAAAAGAAAAATAAAAAGAATTGACACATTCTCCGTATAAAATCGCAAAAATTGATAAGATGAAAATCGGTGTATATAAGATGAAATCAAGCATTCACTGTAAGGTAGATGGTGCTGATTCTATAATGGAATATTCACTAAATTTGTTAAAAATTGAGTAAAAATTCTACGGATGCCAATCAAACTAAAAGATATTTCTGTGGGTTTAATTAAGATTGAAACTCTGTGATAATTAGTTGAATTGTTTCGAAATAATTAGTGTGAAAATTGCCCAAAATTTCACATTAACGTAAAGGAAACAGAACCAAATCAATATTTAAATCCGTCCGAAATTTCTTTAGCTTCTCCGAATTTATATATTTACTGTTATTTTATTTTTCGCAGAGGAGCGGACAATAGTTTTCGAAAAGGAATTATATATTGAATTCTACCTGTAAGGAAAAATATGTCTGAGTTTACATTTTTAAATATTTTAATTTAACATTATGATTAAAATATTTAAAAATTTTAAAGTTAAAAATTTTAGTTCAAGCAGAAAATTTAAATTTTTTTATAATTTAAAATTTTGTTTTTCTCACCGAATTTGCATTCCCAAGAATTGTGGTTGGTGTGGGCTAAAAGTGCTGTTTTATGGAAGGCCATAATTACTTCAAATTTAAAATACATTAATAATATATATTTATTTGCAAAAGAACAGCCAATTATACTAAGGAAAATCTTTGAATTATACTGTCATTTTAGACAAAGTTAATAGATGCTTTATTGCTGCAAAATAAAAGTTTCAGCTCTCATTATAGACTGTTTAAGTATATATATATATATATATATATATATGTATATATTTTAAAATTAATCGTATCTCCTTTGTAACAGTATTTGCCACTGCAAGAGGTGCATATTATTTAATTTCTGTGGTGTTATTTTATTTTTCGCAGAGGAGCGGACAATAGTTTTCGAAAAGGAATTATATATTGAATTCTACCTATAAGAAAAAATATATCTGAGTTTACATTTTTAAATATTTTAATTTAACATTATGATTAAAATATTTAAAAATTTTAAAGTTAAAAATTTTAGTTCAAGCAGAAAATTTAAATTTTTTTATAATTTAAACTTTTGTTTTTATCACCGAATTTGCATTCCCAAGAATTGTGGTTGGTGTGGGCTAAAAGTGCTGTTTTATGGAAGACCATAATTACTTCAAACTTAAAATACATTAATAATATATATTTATTTGCAAAAGAACAGCCAATTATACTAAGAAAAATCTTTGAATTATACTGTCATTTTAGACAAAGTTAATAGATGCTTTATTGCTGCAAAATAACAGTTTCATTCAGTTTTATTTAAATAACAATTTAATTTAGTTTTATTGCCGTAAATACTTGTGGCGTGGCTCCGCTGAAAAACTTACAATTACACATTGGCCGCTGATCGTAGTTACGCACGCCACTTGCTCGATTACCGAGCATATCTCCAGGTTAAGATTAATTGGAAAATGCATCATGAGAACACACAATAAATACTAATTAAGGTTCATTGAAATAAAGCTTTTATTTTAAAACACTTGCAGTTAAACTTGTTGATTAAATTTAAAACACAAAAAACACCTTAAATCCGTACAATACATTTACAGTTCGCTAAGTCGCGGATATTGAATAATGATCATCATGATCTATCCCCTCTCTCTCTAGTTTTTAATTATCATATTAACTATTGAGTTATTCAGTTAGATTCCTTATTAAACTCTAATTTTAATTTCTGGTACTCATCCTGCAGCGGAAGAGGAGAAAAGGACTTACCCCTTTACAGCAAGGGCAGGAACATATCGGGACGGCTCTGTCGTTTTTTTGATGACCAGAACTTGACTTTTCAAAAACCCCAACCGTCTTCTCCCTCAACTTTTTTCCTCTTCGTCGGGAAAACGGACGCCTGGCCCCATAGCTGACGCTTGGCCGCTATAGGTTGTGAAACTCATAAATTCAGTGACGCGGCTGGGCTCTATCGAATCATTGGATTTGGTCCCTTCCAAAGGGTTGACTAAAATTGGAGGGGGGGGCCCTAGCCCTCTTGCTGGTGTCCATTTTATTTAAAAATAACATAGCGTCCTTTGCCACTTTCTCACGACTGCAGCTGGTCTCCTACTCAGGGCTATGGAATGTCAAACGTTTCCAAAGAGAGAGAGAGGGGGGGGGGGACAGAATACATACCTGCGAGCCCAGCTAACCAACAAGGGTTTATAGCTTTCAGTGGGACATCGAGGCGCAACCACGTCATCTCTTTTCCAGCAAAGCCGCAACCTCGGTCGCGAAACACGGCGGAATCATTCACCGGGCAGGGGCCGAAGGCTCCTGCCGGGCCCGACTCCGGTCACCGGCCAGACCTGGGCTCAGGGCATAAATAGCCACAGTCCCGTGATCCAGCCACCTGGAAGAGTCCGGGGACTGCCTCGTCACTTCCGCGATTGCATCCGTGAGTCATCAGCAGCGAGGTTGATTACCCCCGGATTAATTTGCCCCCCAGTTTGGAGGATCAAGGCTACAGAGCCAACATCCGAAACCACCATCTTGGGTGGCCCGCCCCGGGGGGGGGAAGAGGGGGGGGGTAATACTTTCTGGAAGTGAAGTGGCGACAGGAAAATTTTAATACTGTCCCACGACACTGGCTTCCCCCAACTAGGGAAAAAAAACCAAGTTTCTTTTTCAAGCAGATAAGCTACAAATAAATTACAAATTATACACAGTATACATGTAAATGAAAAGAGATAACAATAACATTTAACAATAAAATTATACATTAAAAATAATATATATAATGAACAAGCCCTGTAGCTATGGAAATGTTCTTTCTCTCCAAGCATGTCCAAAGACTAATTAAGGTGAAAGTTTGTCACTGTCCGTTCGGTATAAATCTGCTAAACAGTCTAATGTAGCATACTGATTGCACTTTTTAGTCTGTTAAGTGTATTCACATAACATGAAAAGTTTGTCATGTTTTGAGCACACACTGTGGCTATGTTTTTTGTATTTTAACCAAGGTTTATGTCGTACGCATCAATTGAGAACATTTGCTCGTTCACATAGTTTATAGTGGTTGGTTCACATTATACACTAAAAGATTGATAGTTTGTTCTGTAGGGTAACGAAATCGGGAATATTCAATATGGAAGGAATATCCTGTGAGCAGGATTAGTTGTGGCATCACTTTATAAATGAAGTAGCACTAAAACGGCGAAAATCGACAGGAAAATTTTAATACAGTCCCACGACAATACTAAAAATCTGATGTGGGCAGCACATGACTTTCCTTATATAATGCAATGAATTGACTACTTTTACAGTTAAAAAACATTTTATTCTTATAGTAGATATTTATATTCTTTCCGAGATATTGAATTTTCTTCAATTACTCGTCATTTTCATTGATTTAGCGTCATTTTTATCAATTTGGCGAGATTTCTGTTAATTTGGCAACAATTAAAAATGTCGCCAGGTTGGCAACATTCCGCCAAAATCGTCGCCAAAATTTCGCCAAGCGTTATGGACGATAAAATAACTTATTCTTACAGCAGATAAATGACTATTGGTGTTCAAATGCAAAAGTATGACTAAAAGTATCTTTTTTCATGAATGGAACGAGCTAGATCCACGAGAATGATGTCACCCAATTTATCGCATGGTATTATATATGAAAAGTGAACATGTTTATCAATAGGAAATATTTTTTTTATTTTATATGCCTTTTTGATAATATTTTTGAAAAAATGGGCAATATCTCAAGAACGGTTCACGTTAGCGTTCTAAAATTTACGTCATTCGTTTTCAAATGAAAAATTACATAAGAAATGTCTACTTGCATAACTTTATTAGTGGTTTTGATTTTTTGATGATTTTTTCAAAATTTCACTCGAAAATTTAGCGAGGTTCTGAACATTCGATTGCGTATACAAACAATAGGCTTCCAGTGTTTACGGATTGTGATTTTTGTACTAAATTTCGCTCGAATCGGTCCATTCGTTCGTCAGTTATCGTCTCCACAGACTCACTGACACACACACACACACACACATACTTTCACACACACACACACACATACTTTCACACACACACACACACAGACAGACATCACTTCAAAAATGTTTGATTCGCGATCAGGGATGCTTGAAACGTGCTCTCTCGTCAAAAACTCGAATTCGAATTTTCGACCCCGTCACAATACTTTCCTTATACATTATGTATATAAGGAAAGTAATTAAATTGAAAAGGACAGAGATGCGGGTACAAACAAAACGGGACTTGGAGAATGCACGTCATCGCAGGTTGTACTTTAAGAAATTAAAATTTTGATTCTTAATGTGTTATTGCTAATTGAGTCACAATCATTTTATACGTAATTTATAATTAAAAATCTGATGTGGGCAACACATGACTTTCCTTATATAATGAAATGAATTTACTACTTTTACAGTAAAATAAATAGGTTTTTCTTCTACTAGATACTAATATCCTTTCCAAGATATTGACTTTTCGACAATTAGTCGTCATTTTCATTGATTATCGTCATTTTTATCCATTTGGCGAGATTTTCGTTAATTTGGCAACATTTCAAAAGGTCGCCAAGTTGGCGACATTCCGCCAATTTTGTCGCAAAAATCTCGCCAAGCGTTATGGACAAAGAAATAAGTTATATATATATATATATATATAACTTATTAGATATTAAATTTTCGACATATATTATATAACTATTATTATATATTTATATATTATATAACTTATTAGATATTGAATTTTCCACAATTAGTCGTCATTTTCATTGATTTAGCGTCATTTTTATCCATTTGGCGAGATTTTCGTTAATTTGGCAACATTTCAAAAAGTCGCCAAGTTGGCGACATTCCGCCAATTTCGTAGCCAAAATCTCGCCAAGCGTTATGAACGAAGAAATAAGTTATTCTTACAGCAGATAAATTGGCGTTCAAATGCAAATGTATTACTCAAAGTATCTTTTTTCATGAATGGAACGAGCTAGATCCACGAGAATGATGTCACCCAATTTATCGCATGATATTATATATGAAAAGTGAACATGTTTCTCAATAGGAAATATTTTTTTTCTATTTTATTTGACTTTTTGATAATTTTTTTGAAAACTGTGCAATATCTCGAGAACGGTTCATGTTAGCGTTCTAAAATTTATGTCAATCGTTTTCTAATGAAAAATTACATAAGGAATGTCTATTTACGTAACTTTATTATTGGTTTTGATTTTTTGACGATTTTTTCAAAATTTCATTTGAAAATTTAGGGGGGTTCTGAACATTCGATTGCGTATAAAAACAATAGGCTTCCAGTGTTTACAGATTGTGATTTTTGTACCAAATTTGGTTCGAATCGGTCCATTCGTTCGTCAGTTATCGTCTCCACAGGCCCACTGACACACACACACACACACACACACACACACACACACACATACTTTCACACACACACACACACACACACAGACATCACTTCAAAAATGTTTGATTCGTGATCAGGGATGCTTGAAACGTGCTCTCCCGTCGAAAACTCGAATTCGAATTTTCGACCCCGTCACAATACTTTCCTTATACATTATGTATAAAATCTGATGTGGGCAACACATGACTTTCCTTATATAATGTAATGAATTTACTACTTTTACAGTAAAAAAATAGGTTTTTCTTATAGTAGATACTAATATTCTTTCCAAGATATTGAATTTTCGACAATTAGTCGTCATTTTCATTGATTTAGCATCATTTTTATCCATTTGGCGAGATTTTCATTAATTTGGCAACATTTCAAAAAAGTCGCCAAGTTGGCGACATTCTGCCAAATTTGTCGCCAAAATCTCGCCAAGCGTTATGCACTAAGAAAAAAGTTATTCTTACAGCAGATAAATGACTATTGGCGTTTAAATACAAAAGTATTATTCAAAGTATATTTTTTCATGAATGGAACAAGCTAGATCCACGAGAATGATGTCACTCAATTTATCGCATGGTATTACTTATGAAAAGTGAACATGTTTCTCAATAGGAATTTTTTTTTTATGTGACTTTTTCATAATTTTTTTGAAAAATGTACAATATCTCGAGAACGGTTAATGTTAGCATTCTAAAATTTATGCCAATCGTTTTCTAATGAAAAATTACATAAGAAATGTCTATTTGCGTAACTTTATTAGCGGTTTTGATTTTTTGACGATTTTTTCAAAATTTTATTCGAAAATTTAGGGGGGTTCTGAACATTCGATTACGTATAAAAACAATAGGCTTCCAGTGTTTACGGATTGTGATTTTTGTACCAAATTTGGTTCGAATCGGTCCATTCGTTCGTCAGTTATCGTCTCCACAGACTCACTGACACACACACACACACACATACTTTCACACACACACACACACACACACACACACACACACACACACACACATACACACACACAGACATCACTTCAAAAATGTTTGATTCGTGATCAGGGATGCTTGAAACGTGCTCTCCCGTCGAAAACTCGAATTCGAATTTTCGACCCCGTCACAATACTTTCCTTATACATTATGTATATAAGGAAAGTAAAAAATCTGATGTGGGCAATGTTATATTGTAATTTTCAATTCCCAATATAACATTGCTATTTTGAAAGTGGAAGGGGATCTAAGAAGATGGTCCCTCATACAGCGAGACAATTCATATAACGTTCCCTTAGACACAGCTGGACCGGACGTAGTTCGAGAGTGAAAAAGGGAGCTTCTCGTATTCACGTCAACACTAGGTACTATATTAGACGAAAGGGGTTGAACCTCTTGACCCGAGAAGTCAATTAACTTCCTGATGGACATGGGAAAATGTTCGTGAGAACTTTCTGCTCGAAAAAGACAATACTCAAATATCTGATATTTCAAGGGGGGCTTCGGCCAGTTAGATAGCCGGAAGGCGGAGTTATGTATTTACGGAACCAATGAGAGTCTGGGGGCCTAAGAGAGAGGGGAGAGATGAAGAGAGACTTAAACTTTTAAAATTTGAAAATCGAGAAGAGGAGTTAATTTTTGGTGTGTGCTGAAAGGTGGTCGCACTAGGGCGACGATACGACAGAGCGCACCGGGGAAAGCCTTTCCTCCTGCCGATGAGAAGTTTCCAGCCGACGGTGATGTTCCGAGGTATGCAATTTCTTTACATGTATTTTGCACGAAGGTCAATGGCCCAGTATGCTCTCACCCTCTCTCTCTATTAATTATGAAAAGTGTTAGGAGCAATAAAGGTTTTATTGGATTTAATTAGGCAATTGTGTAATGTATGCCTCACGTGAAGTAGATGTTGATAAAGGAGATCTATCAGTATATGATTTGAAATATTGGTTCCGCGGCATGATTGTAAAATTAAAAGAGTTGATACGAGGTCTGGAATATTAAACATGCATTGTGGAATTGTTGAATTTATCAAATATTAGTAATGGTTATCGCATAAATAAATGTTTATTTACTTTTGTTTAAAATTTGTCTCTTCATTTTTAGTTTCTTATTAGATGTATTTTAATTTACTCCACTTTACGAGATCGGTCTATATAGCGTCAATACCTGGCGTGTGATGACTCACATATCATTTTGGTGCCGTTTAAACCAGTTTCGAACCTGGACTCAAAATTATTGCACCCTTATCATATTGGTGCTCATGACCAATCAAACCTGGATTCAAAATTATTTCACCCTTCTGGCGACTTTGCTGTTTTAGACCTGTTATATGCCAGAATTTAAATTTTAATGAAGAGAATAAAAATATTTGGAATTAATGAAAAATGAAAATATTGAATAAAATTTTTTTCTGTGTAAAATAAGGATTAAATTAAAGAAAGAATTTTAAAATTAAAATAAATATAAGTAAATTTAAGAAAATTTATTTCACAGTATGAGAAGCAAACAAAGTGACGAATCATTATGTGTTCTCAATGAGACATGCCATATTGTATTTGAAAATATAATTATTAGGGAACTTGAAGCTTTTAAGAAATTTTTGAATTATGTAAATAGTTGTGTAATATTTTAGGAGTTTATTATGAGGATTGAAGTATTTGCATGCGTAGATAGTGAAATGATTAGAATTATGTTTTTGAATTTATGTGATATTGTATTTAAATATTTTGGGGGAACATTTTGAGGTGTAAAAACAGGAAATAATTTTAGATATAGAATTTTTGCGAGAAAGTGAAATTTAGAATGACGGAAAGCGGAGAAAATCCTCCAGCAACGAGGGGCAGGTTACCAGGACTTATACACCTATTAGGGGAATGCAATGGCATAGAGAATGATGTAGAAATTTTTTTTGACCAGATCAAATCTTTAAGCAGCTTGGGGGATTGGTATGGTCAGAGGAGGAAAAGTTAGCAATTGTGAAATCTCGGTTAAGAGGGAATGCAAGAAAATTTTATATAGGGTCACAAGAATTAAGAAGGGAAACATCTTTCGAAAAATTTAGGGATAGGTTATTAGAGTTCTTTACAGAAAAACCGAACATTACAACAAATCAGATCCTTTTCACGACCGCAAAACAGACACAGGGAGAAACGATTAAGCAGCTAGCACACAGAATAACAACACTAACTTTAAATTATATTGGCGACACAGAGCACAGTGAAGCGACACAACAGATTATGGATAAATTAAGGTTAAGTAAATTTTTAGAGGCAGTAACACCTGAATTCCAGAGAGAAATAATAAAAACTAATGCCCAAAATTTTGATGAAGCTGTAAAAATAGCCACAAACTTGGAACAGGCAAATTTAGCTGCGATAACGGCAAATGTAAATAGTGCTACATATAGACAGGAAATTGAGACGCTCCGCAAAGAGCAACAGGAATTTAACGCACATATTTTAAATTCAATTACCCAAGAAATAAACACATTAAAAATCCAAGAAAAAGTACAAATTCCCACGACACAAACAAAAAAACCCGTAACATGTCACTACTGTAATAAACAGGGACATTTCATGAGAGAATGCCGAATATACAAAGCTGATCATTTTAAGCAAACCCAGAATCTAAACATAAACAACGCGAGAACACATTGGCATAATCAAATACAGTCCCCTCCCCACTCATTTCAAACCCAGCCGTATGATGACCACAGAACTTACCCCTCCCAGCCGGACACATACGATTATAGGTCAAACCACGCCTTTGGAAACTATCAACAGAGCAGAAATTACTATGCAGCACCCCCTACACAAAGTAGATTTTCTAGGGAACAACGATATAATAGGGACGAGTCAAACCAAAACAGAATCAGAGAAACGGGTGTACAAAGGAACGATGGAAGAGAGATGAATACAAGATTTGGATACAGAAATTTCCCTAATAGAAGAGATAATTTAAACTAATTGTGGGAGCTTTAAATAATAACTTACAAAGAGAGAAAAATTACAGGGTAAAGTTCCCGAGAAAAATTGAAATTCCTGTACAAACAGAAAATAAGAAATTGGAGATACATAACGATAAAAGTACTGGAAAACATGAGGAAACGATTGCATCTGTAGGAGAACAAATTGAAAAAACAGAATTGCCAACAATAATAGTTCAATTTAAAAATATACAAAGCGAACTCATGATAGACTCAGGAGCGAGCGTTAGTGTATTATCATTAGAATTGTTCAATAAAATTAAAGATAATGTCAAAATTAAATATGTGTCAAGGAGTGTTACAATATCAACTTTAACAGGACATAGTATTGAATATATAAAGACTGTGGAAATTCCATTCAAAATTCAGGGAAAACAGTTCTAACACATTTTTTTTGTCACAACAGCAAAATTTACACAAAAATTCAAGGGAGTATTGGGTTTTGACTTTTTACAGAAAAATCAAGCCATTTTGAATACACAAAAGAACATTCTGAAGATGGGCGACATAGAAATAATTTTAAATTCTGATAGGCAAATTGATAGACAAATAAATGAGATAATACAGGAAAAACCGAATCTAGCCAAAATTTTAAGAAAAGTACAAATCAAACCTAATTCGAGGGAGAATGTTGTAGTATATAGTGAGGAAAGTCTAGAAAATGGAACAGAGGTTTTGTTCGAACCCAAAGAAAAATCATACATTATAATGAATTATGGAATATACCACATGAATGAGAACAAATTTAAAATTGAAGTTCAGAATAACACGAATGCGACAATTACATTAAATAAAAACATGGCTTTAGGAAACATTACGACAGATTTTACGATACAACAACAGGACATTAAAGAACCAGAAATTAGTGAACGGACACATAAATACGAAGAGATGATAAATTTAATACAGGCTAAACCGGAGATAATAGCAGAAAGAAAAAAAGAGTTGAAAACAGAAGATTTTAATACTGACCACATGGACCCAAACATTAAACAAGATTTCCTCAAATTTGTAATGCAATATTCGGACGTTTTTTCAAAATCATTAAAAACTTTAGGAGCGACGGACATCGTAAAACCGGTGATAAAGCTTGCACATGACCACGCAATACGTTCCAGGCCATACGACGTTCCGTACGCACTGCAGGATACCGCAAAAACTCAATTAAAAGAGTTAGAAGAAGCAGGGATAATTGCCAGAACAAAATCAAATTTTGCATCACCGATGATTTTAGTGCGTAAAACAAGTGGAGAGTACCGCTTATGTTTAGATCTGAGATTAATTAATAACATATCCACTCTGTTTCCTTACAGAATTCCCTGTGTGAATGAAATTATAACTAAATTAGCCGGACATAGATACTTTTCGAAACTGGATTTTCATAGTGCTTTCAACCAATTGGTTTTACCTGAAGACACAAAAGAATTATTTGCTTTTACAACGCCCTATGGCAATTACCAATTTGAAAGACTCGTTTTTGGACACGTAAGCTCCGCTCCAATTTTTCAACAGGTTATGGACACCATTTTAGCGGACTTAAGAGAGGAAAACATACAAGCTTACATCGACGACATAATAATTCCGGCTAACTCTTATTCAGAATTAATACATAAATTAAAATTAGTATTCGATAAATTAAGAAAATACAACCTAACTCTGACACCCAGCAAATGTAAATTTTTTGTAGAAAAAGTAGCATATTTAGGATTTGAAATTAGTCAAAAAGGCATTACACCAACAGATGAAAATATAAACAAAATCACTTCATTTCCAGTACCAAAAACTTTAAGAAAATTAAAAAGATTTTTAGGCATTTGTAATTTTTACAGAAATTCAATAAAAAATTATGCTCAATTAACCGCGGTTTTATCAGACTTAACAAGAAAGGATAATAAATTTAAATGGGATAATGAATGTGAAGAGGCATTTCAGGCACTCCAAGAATGTTTTTTCAAGAAACCATTACTTATACAGCCAGATTTTGACAAAGACTTTTATCTGAATATCGATGGCAGCATTCAGTCCATAGGAGGCGCTCTTTTACAATACAGAGATGGGATTTTAAAACCGATTGCATATTTTAGCAGGAAATTATCGATACAGGAGCAAAAGTATCCGGCCATGAAAATTGAATTATTAGCTATGCATCAGGGAATGAAATTTTTTAGAAATTTCCTTTTCGGCCGAAAGTTTTTTGTGCTTTCTGACCATTTGCCGTTGGGACAGCACTTAAAAATACAAAACCCACCCAACGTATTACAGAGGTGGCTTTTAGACATATCTGAATACGATTATGAATTTATTCACGTCCCGGGTAAAGATAATTTATTAGCGGATTTTTTAAGTAGAGATGATTTTGAAAGTAAACAAACAGAGCAGAACGAGAGAAAACAAAACATTGAGAATCCAAGGGGAGAAATTAACCTGATAGAACAAATTAAGGGAGAAAACACGATGAAAAGAAATGGATATGTGAATGAGGATAGTGTCTATATTGCACAGATAAACACAATAACAGAAATCCCGGCATTAGATAGAATTTTAGATGAACAAATTAAAGATCCAAAATAAAAAATAATCAGAGAAAATTTACAAAATCGGAATTTTAAAGAGAGTAAACATTATGACACATTATATATTGACGAGGAAACTAATTTATTAATGCACGTAGGAAACTGGAAGGACAGACCTTGGAGAGACAATTTGAACAAAACTATAGTTATACCCAGAAATTTACAGAAAGAAATTTTAGCGATTACACACGTAACACATGCAGGGATTGATAAAACTTACAAATTATTATCGGACAGGTATTATTGGAATGGTATGTACAGTGACACACAAAATTTTATTACATCTTGCGAACAGTGTAGAAAGAAAAAGGGAAAAAATCAGCCCGTTCCCCTGGGAAGAAATCCTATACCTGATGGGCCCGTGCAAATTTTGTCGACAGACATTTGCGGACCATTTCAAACTAGCACTTCAAATAATAAATATGTGTTATCGGTGGTAGACCACTTCTCCAAACATATACAAATGTTTCCAATCCCGGATATAACGGCCACCACGGTTGCTGATAGACTCTTAAATTACTTTATGAATTGGGGATGTCCTAAGACAGTGTTATCGGACGCAGGCTCTCAGTTTACATCTAGTATACACCAAATTATGACAGAAAAACTCGGAATAGTTGCCAGAATAGCATCGGTACGTTCGCCATGGGTTAACGGTATAGTGGAGGTTACTAACAAACAATTGAAACACACCTTAGCGACATTAGCGGAGAATTCTCCATACTGGGATACCGCAGTACAATGCCACGTAGCTGTTTACAACGCGACAGTACATTCAAGCACCAAAGAAACACCAAACTTTCTTTTTTTTGGAAGAGACCTTCCAACTTTTTTTGAAACTAATGTAACAGAAAATAATACAGAAACAACATATCAGGATTATATATCAAAAAAAATAACAGTGATGAATAACGCATTTAAAGAGGCAAATAAAAATTTAATTCTCGCGAAAGAACGCCAAGAAAGTCAACAACTCCAAAGAGCTAAATTCAGGGATTTGGAAATCGGGTCCAGGGTGTTCATGGAAAACAATAATAATCGGTATAAAAAAGGGAACCACACGGGACCTTATCGAGTAATTAATAGAATAAATAGATTTGTATATGAAATAAAACTGTGTGACAAACCAAATTCTAAAATCATAAAAGCCCACATAAATAGATTGAGGACTTTTCCCGACCGCAAGCCACATCTAAAAATACCGTACATAAACAAATACAAGTCACCTCTTCTCCCCACTCCTAAAAACGCGCAACAAAACTCTGAACCGAAACCGGAACTAAAGAAAGACCGCGGTCAAAATGAGAATATTCCGTTTATCATGTTGGAGGAGGAAATAGCAAACGGACAGTACAGAGAGTCTTGTCAAACCCGTTCGCACAGCGCGATGCCACAGCATCCTAACGGAAACACGCTTACTCTTAAATCCGCGAAACCAGTTACCGCACAAGTACAAAACGAAACAACTCAGAACGCACGAGAGAATGCAATCATCCCTCCAAAAGACTCTCCGAACGCAAACATTCTTTCAGCAGGGGGGGACTCAGGCAGACATAGCACGCTAGAAACACACGAGAATTTGGAACTTTCAGAACAGGGGGACTGTACACAAATTGAAGCAAACACGAATGAAAAGGCGGGAGAAATAGAACAAGATGCGCGAGAGGGACCAACACAAGTAGATGGGGGTTGTATACAGATGGAACAGGAAAACGTTCAGGGGAAGGATGAATCAGCAGGAAATTCACAAGGGGACGATATAAACAGTACAAGTTGTTCACGCACAGTACTACTTCCAACACCGGTTAGGCCTAATCACAGATACGCGTTGAGATCTTTAAAGAATGTAAATTTAAATTGATTCAATTAAAGCACGAAATAAATAAACTTTAGGGATGATAGGTTAAAGATGTGGATATATTAAATTCAAATTTTGGAAAGAACATAAATAACAGAGGAGACACGTCACATTTCATGAAAAAAAAAAAAAAAAAAAAAGGGGGACATCGTTAGAATTCTATAAAAAGTCGTTATAACTCTATAAAAAGCAGGTTTTTTTTTAAGAGAATTTTGATTTCCAGGCAATAAAAATTTCGATGGGTAAGATAATTAGGAATATTAAATAAAGGGATATTTTGAATTTCAAAAAAAAAAAACTCTTTTCAAAGAACAGTGAAATTTTAAAACAAAAGTAAACTTTCTCCACGCGCTCTTCATGTAATTAGCGGACTGATCAACCATTGTTGGATGAATACGCGTGAGGAAATAGGAATTATAGAATTATAGTTTAAAATGATTAGATAATTGGTAAATATAAAAAAAAAAAAAAAAAAAAAAAATTTTTTTTTCCTAGTTTAAATAAATAAATAATTCATAATTAAGAATAAAAATTGGAATTTAAATAAATAAATAATTCATAATAAAAAAAAAAAAATAAATTGTAATCTAAATAAATAAATAATTGGCAATTCAAAATAAAAGTTGTAATTTAAATAACTAAATAATGGGTAATTAAAATAAAAAGAAATTAGGGTTTAAAAGGGATAGAGAATTTTAATTAAAAATCAAAATGGCAGTTCAAAGAAAATAGATAATTGTAATATACGCAAATTATAATTTCAAATGAATAGATAATTTTAATAAACATACGCGAATTGTTGGTTAAATAATAAGCATTTGGAAGAAAAAAAGCGTTTCTACACATATTTTGATAGGGTCACACCTATTAATTAATTGGGAGAGGCGAACTTTTGAGGGGAACGCTAGACGACGAAGATTTTGGATTTAGGATTCACTTAACGGGAAATAACATGGTATAATAATAAAATAGAATGGAAGTACAGAATTAACACTAACCGCATTTTAATTAATCCTGGGAAATGCTTAATCCATAGGAGTCGCGAAACACGGACAATCACACACACTGCTACGCGCACAACTCGTCGTCCTAAACACTTTACACAACATGGCGGAAACGTGGACGAGAACATTTGTACCATTTTGCCAAAACGACATCGTCAAAAATTTGTACAGCTAATTGGCCATGGGAACTCACACGAAGAAATGCCCGTATTAGCCGCAGGCCAGAAAGGGGACCGCTTTCCAGGGAAAATGACACAATAGCAAGGACGTGTTGACCTTGTGTCCAAACAACATTTAAGGAATAGGATCTTGGGAGAATTGGGAAAAATACATTGGAACGAATGCTTTGGAGACTCGAATAAATGTTACATGAAGTTTGGAAGTTGAAAAGAGAAAGAGGTGAAACGAATTAATTCAGGAGACTTTGCATTCAATTACAAGGGATATATGAAAGGAAAATGTACATTTTGGTATTCAAATATGGGATTAGAATTGAGTTAGATGATACTTGAGAGAAAATTTGTAATTATGTATGCATTGAGAGAATTTCAGTGAGTGATAAGATGTACGAAAAAATTTAAGTATGGTTTCATTAAGTGGGAAAGTGAATAATTTAATGAATTCGGGAAATTCCGTATCCAAGTATATTTTTTGGATTAAACCAGGTGATATGTGAAAGAAAATGTATATTTATGGATAGTGTAATATCGAATCGCAGGGGATTTATAAGAATTTCAGTAGGATGGTAAATAAATGATTACATGGGTTTTTTTTCTGTCATCTCACTTTGTAGGAAAATTTTAAAGTATTTTGCGGAAATTTTTGGAGTTATATAGGTCTTATCTTGATAGTATTTGAGAGAATAGTGTAATTGTTTAAGCATATTAGTATAAATGTGTACATGAGTTATATTTATGGCACGTTCAATTGAGAACACATGATGAAGTCAGGAAAATATAAATTGATAAGAGTGGTGAAGTTTAATGTATAGAGAGTGTAAGAATTTCAATATTTTAAGTATTGAATAAGATATCAAACTTAAGTGGATTGCATGTTAGATAAGAAGTGTATATAATGTAAAAAAAAAAAAATATATATATATATATATACATAAGGTAGAGAAATGTAAAATAAATAAATAGTAGGAATTTGAAAAAATATAAGTTTGAAGGGTGTATCAAATTTGAAAAAAAAATGTATATACTATAGGGAAGGATTTAAAGTAGATAAATGGTTAGGATGTTAAATAAGAAATGTATATATATAGTGTGGAAAAACATAAGGCAGAGAAATGTAAAATAAATAAATAGTAGGAATTTGAAAAATTTAAGTTTGAAGGGTGTATCAAATTTGAAAAAAAAAAAAATGTATATATTATAGGGAAGGATTTAAAGTAGATAAAGTATAGAAATTTCAATGGGGCAAATTTTGAGAATGTTAACAAATTTAAATGAGTTTGAGAAAAAAAAAAAAAAGAAGTTTTTTTGGTAATGTTTCGTGTGCCGGGTGACAAATTAAAATTATGGAAATTGAATTTGTAAAAAAATATACTTTGGTGAGTTTTTAAGAGAGGAGAGTAATAATAAGTGGCCTGAGTGTAATGTATATGTATTGATTTGCTTAAACAAAACATGAAATAGCATACAGATCCTGTTGCCCAATGATTTCCAAGTGGTCAGCGATTCCGGTTACACAACCATTCCAGACAAACAACGATTCTCAAGTGGTCAGCGATTCAACAATTCCAGACAAACAACGATTCTCAAGTGGTCAGCGATTCAACAATCCCAGACAAACAACGATTCTCAAGTGGTCAGCGATTCATCAATTCCAGACGTGCAACGATCCACATATCATTTCAGCGATTCATGTCCATTTCTGCAACAAGGCCAGTGTTTAACCATAAGGAGATAGTGTACAATCAATCGTACCATTACAAAGATGTACAGTTTAAACATTTTTCTTTACTATAAACTTTTCAAAAGACATTCCACGAATGCAGCTACAATGTTTCAGATACAGAATAACAATAAATCCAACTGATACTTACAACAACAACAAAAAAAAAACTTTACAGGAGCACTGTGATTTGTATATATGCAAAGAGTATTTGATATTTTGTTACCAGTAATATTTTTGTTGTACTGAAATGACTGATATATGTATATATAGTGTAATGTTACAGATGATGCAGTATTTGAGAGAGAAAGGAGGTGATGTCACAGGTAACTCTGCCAGTGTGATGATGAACTCGCCACTCGATAATTGGCTTTTTTCCCACCAAACTTTGGGGGGGGGGAAGAAGGGTAATTGTTATATTGTAATTTTCAATTCCCAATATAACATTGCTATTTTGAAAGTGGAAGGGGATCTAAGAAGATGGTCCCTCATACAGCGAGACAATTCATATAACGTTCCCTTAGACACAGCTGGACCGGACGTAGTTCGAGAGTGAAAAAGGGAGCTTCTCGTATTCACGTCAACACTAGGTACTATATTAGACGAAAGGGGTTGAACCTCTTGACCCGAGAAGTCAATTAACTTCCTGATGGACATGGGAAAATGTTCGTGAGAACTTTCTGCTCGAAAAAGACAATACTCAAATATCTGATATTTCAAGGGGGGCTTCGGCCAGTTAGATAGCCGGAAGGCGGAGTTATGTATTTACGGAACCAATGAGAGTCTGGGGGCCTAAGAGAGAGGGGAGAGATGAAGAGAGACTTAAACTTTTAAAATTTGAAAATCGAGAAGAGGAGTTAATTTTTGGTGTGTGCTGAAAGGTGGTCGCACTAAGGCGACGATACGACAGAGCGCACCGGGGAAAGCCTTTCCTCCTGCCGATGAGAAATTTCCAGCCGACGGTGATGTTCCGAGGTATGCAATTTCTTTACATGTATTTTGCACGAAGGTCAATGGCCCAGTATGCTCTCACCCTCTCTCTCTATTAATTATGAAAAGTGTTAGGAGCAATAAAGGTTTTATTGGATTTAATTAGGCAATTGTGTAATGTATGCCTCAGGTGAAGTAGATGTTGATAAAGGAGATCTATCAGTATATGATTTGAAATATTGGTTCCGCGGCATGATTGTAAAATTAAAAGAGTTGATACGAGGTCTGGAATATTAAACATGCATTGTGGAATTGTTGAATTTATCAAATATTAGTAATGGTTATCGCATAAATAAATGTTTATTTACTTTTGTTTAAAATTTGTCTCTTCATTTTTAGTTTCTTATTAGATGTATTTTAATTTACTCCACTTTACGAGATCGGTCTATATAGCGTCAATACCTGGCGTGTGATGACTCACATATCAGGCAACACATGACTTTCCTTATATAATGTAATGAATTTACTTCTTTTACAGTAAAAAAAAATAGGGTTTTCTTATAGTAGATACTAACATTCTTTCCAAGATATTGAATTTTCGACAATTGGTCATCATTTTCATTGATTTAGCGTCATTTTTATCCAATTGACGATATTTTCCTTAATTTGTCAACATTTCAAAAAGTCGCCAAGTTGGCGACATTCCGCCAAATTCGTCGCCAAAATCTCGCCAAGCGTTATGGACGAAGAAATAAGTTATTCTTACAGAAGATAAATGACTATTGGCGTTTAAATACAAAAAGTATTACTCAAAGTATCATTTTTCATGAATGGAAGGAGCTAGATCCATGAGAATGATGTCATCCAATTTATCGCATGGTATTGCATATGAGAAGTGAACATGTGTCTCAATAGGAAATATTTTTATTTTATTGTACCAAATTTCTATTTTGTACCAAATTTCGTTCGAATCACTTCATTCGTTCGTCAGTTATCGTCTCGACAGACTCACTGACACACACACACATACACACACACACACACACACACACACACACACACACACACAGACATCACGCATGGTATTGCATGGTATTGCATATGAAAAGTGAACATGTGTCTCAATAGGAAATATTTTATTTTATTTTATATGACTTTTTGATAATTTCTTTGAAAAATGTGCAATATCTCAAGAAAGGTTCATATTAGCGTTCTAAAATTTATGTCAATCGTTTTCTAATGAAAAATTACATAATAAATGTCTATTTGCGTAACTTTATTAGCGGTTTTGATTTTTTGACGATTTTTTCAAAATTTCACTCGAAAATTTAGGGGAGTTTTAAACATTCGATTGCGTATAAAAACAATAGGCCTCCAGTGTTTACGGATTGTGATTTTTGAACCAAATTTCGGTCGAATCGGTCCATTCGTTCGTGAGTTATCGTCTCCACAGACTCACTGACACAGACACACACACACACACACAGACATCACTTCAAAAATGTTTGATTCGTGATCAGGGATGCTTGAAACGTGCTCTCCCGTCGAAAACTCGAATTCAAATTTTCGACCCCGTCACAATACTTTCCTTATACATTATGTATATAAGGAAAGTAAAAATATGAAAATTAATTAAAGAATAGCAAATATTAAGTTGTTTTTTTATATCACACGATCATAAACACAGTGGTATTATGATAATCATTAATCATACTACTATATCGTAATGGATCATATTTGATACATAATTAATCATATTTTACTAACATGTTCGTTTAGAGAGCAAAAACACAGATGAAGATCGCAATTTCGATACGTCGATCTTGTTCTGGTGAGATATTTCTTTCTCCAAAATTATATAAAAAAAATCTGATGTGGGCAACACATGACTTTCCTTATATAATGTAATAAATTTACTACTTTTACAGTAAAAAAATAGGTTTTTCTTGTAGTAGATACTAATATTCTTTCCAAGATATTGAATTTTCGACAATTAGTCGTCATTTTCATTGATTTAGCGTCATTTTTATACATTTGGCGAAATTTTCATTAATTTGGCAACATTTCAAAAAAGTCGCCAAGTTGGCGACATTCCGCCAAATTCGTCGCCGAAATCTCGCCAAGCGTTATGCACTAAGAAATAAGTTTTTCTTACAGCAGATAAATGACTATTGGCGTTCAAATACAAAAGTATTATTCAAAGTATCTTTTTTCATGAATGGAACGAGCTAGATCCACGAGAATGATGTCACTCAATTTATCGCATGGTATTACATATGAAAAGTGAACATGTTTCTCAATAGGAATTTTTTTATGGGACTTTTTCATAATTTTTTTGAAAAATGTACAATATCTCGAGAACGGTTCATGTCAGCGTTCTCAAATTTATGCCAATCACTTTCTAATGAAAAATTACATAAGAAATGTCTATTTGCCTAACTTTATTAGCGGTTTTGATTTTTTGACGATTTTTTCAAAATTTCATTCGAAAATTTAGGGGGGTTCTGAACATTCGATTACGTGTAAAAACAATAGGCTTCCAGTGTTTATGGATTGTGATTTTTGTACCAAATCTGGTTCGAATCGGTATATTTGTTCGTCAGTTATCGTCTCCACAGACTCACTGACACACACACACACACACACATACTTTCACACACACACACACACACACACACACACACACACACACACACACACATACACACACACAGACATCACTTCAAAAGTGTTTGATTCGTGATCAGGGATGCTTGAAACGTGCTCTCCCGTCGAAAACTCGAATTCGAATTTTCGACCCCGTCACAATACTTTCCTTATACATTATGTATATAAGGAAAGTAAAAACAAATGACATTCATTTTTACTTTCCTTATATACATAATGTATAAGGAAAGTATTGTGACGGGGTCGAAAATTCGAATTCGAGTTTTCGACGGGAGAGCACGTTTCAAGCATCCCTGATCACGAATCAAACATTTTTGAAGTGATGTCTGTGTGTGTGTGTGTGTGTGTGAGTGTGAAAGTATGTGTGTGTGTGTGTGTGTCAGTGAGTCTGTGGAGACGATAACTGACGAACGAATGGACCGATTCGAACCAAATTTGGTACAAAAATCACAATCCGTACACACTGGAAGCCTATTGTTTTTATACGTGATCGAATGTTCAGAACCCCCCTAAATTTTCGAATGAAATTTTGAAAAAATCCTTAAAAAATCAAAACCGCTAATAAAGTTACGCAAATAGACATTTCTTATGTAATTTTTCATTAGAAAACGATTGGCATAAATTTTAGAACGCTAAGATGAACCGTTCTCGAGATATTGTACATTTTTCAAAAAAATTATGAAAAAGTCACATAAAAAAAAATTCCTATTGAGAAACATGTTCACTTTTCATATGTAATACCATGCGATAAATTGAGTGACATCATTCTCGTGGATCTAGCTCGTTCCATTCATGAAAAAATATACTTTGAATAATACTTTTGTATTAGAACGTCAATAGTCATTTATCTGCTGTAAGAATAACTTTTTTCTTAGTGCATAACGCTTGGCAAGATTTTGGCGACGAATTTGGCGGAATGTCGCCAACTTGGCGACTTTTTTGAAATGTTGCCAAATTAATGAAAATCTCGCCAAATGGATAAAAATGATGCTAAATCAATGAAAATGACGACTAATTGTCGAAAATTCAATATCTTGGAAAGAATATTATTATCTACTATAAGAAAATCCTATTTATTTTACTGTAAAAGTGGTAAATTCATTACGTTACATAAGGAAAGTCATGTGTTGCCCACATCAGATTTTTTAATATTCGCGTAAACAATTTTCTACATACTACCTGTTTAATAAATTGATATGAAAAGAAGATTTGGTCCGATTTATGTACTCATGTTGTCTATTAATATCCTTTAAGCAGCCGGCCCAGCGTCAATCTATACAAATAAAATTGAAAATCTGTCTGTCTGTCTGTCTGTTTGTCCCGTCATCACGGGAGAACGGCTGAACCGAATTTGATGAAATTTGGTGGGTAGCCTAGAAATAGCCCCACTTAAAATTTAGTCTATAGTTGGAATTTCTACGACCTGTTGTTCTCGAGATATTAGTAAAAAACGAAACTTTCGTTTGTCTCATCATCACGAGAGAACGGCTGAACCGAATTTAATGAAATCTTGTGGGAGGCCTTGAAATAGCCCCCATAAATTTTGCCCAAGCTTCAAAAACCAGAGGCCTCTAAATAATTTGGGAACTTTTCTTAAACTTTACCAAATTAGAGGAAATATCTCCAAATTGATAAAAATGACCCAAATCAATGAAATTAAATTTGTTTTTTTAGAATAGAGTACTGAAATGATGTTTCTGTAGCATTTGTCGGTCAGTCCATCCATCCTACTTAGTAACGCATTTAACTAATTTTTTTAATATCACTACATTGATAAAAATATTTGTAAATCCATAAAAATATCATGGAGACGAAAATGTCGCCAAACCTTCCATGAAGATCACATTATTCAGGCGACATGATTTCCATCAATTTATTTGAAGCAGATGATATCATGTCGCTTAGCAACGGATCCAATGTGTTATGTGTCATACGATTTTTATTAAATCTAATAAAAATATGTATATAAAATAAATTTCATTGACATTGCATTTTTGACTGGATAATATCAATTACGGTCTTCAGGTTTAAACATCATTATTATTGATATTTCGGGGACAGTTGATTCAGGAATTATTGATATTTTCAAATTATTATGCCATTGTTTCATTATGACGAAAATTGTTGAAACTCATACGTTGTGCAAGTAATCTTCTACAAATGCACGGGAATATCTTCTAATCTACGAGAATATAAGTAGTACAGGTATATTGGCAAAATTTTTATATATATTGGCATATATTGGAATCAATTACGACCTTCTGGTATTAAGATTACGGGGATTTTTGATACTTTCAATTTATTACGTCATCTTTTTTATTTTGGTAAATATTTTTAAGACTCATATTACAATAAGTTTAAGCTTCTACTAACACACTGGCATATTTTCTAATTTGCGACAATATAAGTAATACGTGGTTGCATATATTGATTTAATTCTTTTTTTTGTGTATGAATTTGTTTACAAAAGGGGCCAGGATATTTTATTCTTCAGATTTGCCCGTGAAGATAATTTTGCATAGTGAGAACAGATATTCTTAAACTTCTCTTTATGAGCAATAAATTTAATATTTTATCAGAATTTGCACTTGATTGCGAATTATAAGTTTTTTTATATTATATACTCCGTACGAAGGACGGGTATGCTGCTAGTGTTATAATATGTCTTAAAAGTGATGAAAATAAAACTTATAAAGTGCACATAAATAAACTATACATGGCAGCGGAGCGAAAACAATATTTGAAAGATAGTGATGAAAGCGAATCAAACCACACACACACACAGGACAAAGAAAAAAATCAAAATGAGAAAGTGATTAGAAATAATTATCAAAGTCAAACTAAGGAAGGGAAGGTCACTAAAGAAAAGCAATTAAACTGTGAAAATAATAGAAATGATGATGAGGCTTGTTATAATGCCAGAGGGTATAATTTTCGCCCTCGAATTGTTGTAAATAGTAATTTCATAAAACAAAGAATATGAAAAATATGTTAAAAAGTTTGTAATTAATGTCATAAATAGAAAGTGATAATTGAGTGTATATGTATATGTTTTAAATTGTGGATATAAGTATATTTCAAAAAGTATGTTATGTATTTCTGACATTACATATATGGCAAGTTCTTACAAAAAAAAAAAAGTGAAATAACAAAGTAATTTATAAATAATATGGTGGTATGGAATTCAACCATAACCAAGAATCGGAAGTTGATAGTTGCACTACTACAATATGTTATAAAATGAAATGATAACAAGAAAATGTATAATAGTAATAAAGTAATGAATGCTGTTATGTAATGATATGTCGTATGTAAATAATTCTGTAAAAGGAGAAATGAAAATTATGCATTGCAAATAATATATATCAAAATTTGCAATTTAATAATAATTTGAATGTTGGTAATCCTCATGTAATTTATGGTACATTATGTCAATTATGAATAATGGACTAACGTGACAGGGAACTATCAAGAAACTACAAAGAACTAGCACAGCTATGAGTTGTACGAGGCTAAAAAGTGGAACTCAGCCTTTCTCATGATGGATGAACTTATGTGTTTGCGATGAACCATTGTGAACTCAATTTCTTACCACTGGGGTGAAACTGTGGGAGAGTAACTTTTGGTCTTTTTTTTCGGGGGTGAGAATGTAATGCCAGAAATGTAAAGTATTAAATATTTGGAAGGATTAAAATGATAGAACCAGGATTGCGGGCGGATTATCCCCACGCTAAGCAGGTGGGCGATAGTATACAGGTGGCCCCGTATCTTACATACCACGCCCCATGTTTACATACCACGCTAAGCCGTTTGGCGGCAACCGAGACGGCGACCCCATGTCTACGGATTAGCCCTCAGCTCTACATTCCAGCACATAGACCGCCGACCGAAAAAGGGATATAAGTGAGAGTTGCTCAAAGTTGAAGGTCAGAATTGGTCAAGGCAGGCTGTTGGAGTGGACTAGAAAAGAGTAAGCGGCTATAGCAGTGTTAAGAGTTGTGTGTGCGTCTCTGACATAGGAATTCGAAGGAGAGCTCATGTTCATCTGGTATTGCAAGTGTAAAGTGTGACAAAGCATCGGTGTTACCCAAGTTATATGAAAGAAGATCAGGTACCGTACAATTAACTATATGAGGATAACCTCTCTGTCTAAATTTGTGTTTTTAAGGAAAAGCTAATTAATGCATCCCACCAAGTGCTCCAACCAAATATCAATTCATCTGGCATTACACCCCCCGAACTACCCTTGAGATGTATTCCACTATTGTGATACTTATTGAATTTGTGAAACTAAGGAATGTAAATTAAGTATGTGATAAATAAATGTCAGTTCCTGTACTATTAACCTTATTTTTAGTTTGTTAACTTAGTATCCCGTTAAGCACAAAAATGGGTGGGTTTTGCGGCCACCAACGCAATGTACACAGCAGTATGTTTTAGAACATATTACATGTATAATCAATATACAAATTAATAATTAATTTAATGTAAAATGCATTTTTGACAATTATAATTTTAATAAATAAAATTAACAATCGGCACAGTATGTATCCACTCTAATTCAAAAACTAATGGACCAAATTGTATAAAATTTGGTGGTAAGTCACTTGTGTGTGTCCCTGGTGCTGATTAGGTTTTGATACGATTCGGGAATAAAGCACCCGTCTTTTTTTACGAAATGGCCCTCAAAAATTGCCTGTACCCATTCTAGCTGAAAAACTAATGGATCAAATTTTTAAAAAATTTGGTACATGATTGATTCACTTGTGGGTTACCCTGGTGCTGATTAGATGTTTGTACGATTCGGAAAAAAATAACCTGCCTTTTTTGCGAAATGGTCTGCAAAAATCGTCAAAATCTAAATTAAAAAACTACTTAAGCTCAAACATATCTATTAAATGCTTGTTTTATACGTAATTTTTGACGAGGAACAGAAACCAGACCAACCAGACCCAAAAGAAGACCAACCCGATTACTCTATAACTGACCGTTCTTGAGATATTTGAGTTTTTTCTCATTTTTACTACGCCATCTTTGAAAAAAAATATTCAGTTACCAAATGAAATCAAACATTGAATTAAAAGTGCAAATTCAGTATTACTTTGTGCAATTAAATTCAATTTAAAGAATTATTAAAGACATAAAGAGAAAATGAGTTTGAGTCTGATGTGTTGGCCACATTAGATTTTTTTTATTTTTTTATTGAAAATGTTAATGTGGCAAGGCTGCGCCCCTTCAAGTCATCATGTCCAAATTCGCAGCTAAAAAGTATATATTATATAGGGTGTCCCAAAATTCACGCAGTAAACTGCTGGCCATCCAAAATGCAACACCATAAAAAACAAGAGATATCAAAGCCAAATTTATTGGACAAAGAACATAAAGTACAAGGATGAATTGATTGGAATACAGCCTCGACTTGCGGAACACGAAGAAATCAGTATTTTGTGCAGCCGCCATGGCTGATAATAACTGCTGCTACACGCCTCAACATTGAAAGAAAGAGACTTTGGATGTGTTCTTGGGGTATATCAGTCTATACTGCTTCCACACGTTGCCAAACTTCATCTGTCGTTGCAGTTGGTGGTGTTTGCTGGCCCAGTCGTTTGCCAATCATCGACCAGAGACGTGTTCAATGGGCTACAGATCTGAAGAAAGGGAGGGCCAAGGGAGCAGTGGAACTTGGTGGGCAATGAAGAAATGCTGAACGATATGTGCCACGTGTGGTCTCGCACTGTCCTGTTGAAACTTGGCCGCAGGCAAGCCTTGAAGTTAAGGTAAGACAACAGGCTCCAAAACTTCAGAAATGTAGCGGTGGCTGTTGAGTGTGCTGACAATGCGTATTAGGGGGTGCGGGAGTAAAATCCAATGCCACCCCAAACCATAACGCCAGGTGATGGGCCGGTATGGCGATGCATAATGCAAGAGTTATGCATTCTCTCGCCACGGTGCCGCCAAAACCGGATACGACCATCGTGGTGTTGTAGGCAGAATCGTGATTCGTCTAAAAACACAATGTCGTGCCATTCGTTTGTCCATGTCCGGCGTTCAACGCACCATTGCAGCCACCATACGCCTATGGTCTAGAGTCAAAGGTAATCGCAGCAATGGACGCCTTGCTGAAATTGCCCGTGGCTGCAGACGACGTCGAATGGTACGTGCTGACACAGATTGTTGTGCAACAGACCTTAATTCTTGCGCCAGGGTTGTTGATGTTGCAGTGCGATCCATCCTTGCCATGCGCACAACATGCCTGTCCTCACGTTCGGTGGTGCGACGAGGCTGGTGCAATCATTCCTGTCGGTTGGTCCGTCCCTCCTGCACCCACTGATTCCATATTTGCATCACTGTGGCTTGATTTCGTCCAACACGAGTACCGATTTCTCGGAAGGATAATCCGCAATCTCTATAAACCTTCTTCTGACAAACTCAGAAACGCGCTAGAATGGCTGCCGTATTCTTCGACGAGGCATACTGAAGTTTCCCACACAAAAACACAGGGTGAAAACAACATTCCTGTACTTAAAACCAGCCTTCTCTTCTCCCCTTCTATAGCGCTTGTAGGTGGCGCTACTGGCGCACATGATTTGCATATGAGCTAAAATTCGAATCAATTGTATTTCCTATCGAGGTCTACGTATTGTGCAAATTTCATGCTTATTGGATGCTTCCTTCATGGTGTTGCATTTTGGATGGCCAGAAGTGTAATTTTGATGGAAAACACAGGTTTATAATTAAAAATTGTAAATTTTTTATTGATTCATAAAGTATGCTGTATAAGGTTATGTATGAAACAGCATATCGGGTAAATGGCCTCCAAGGCTTTGCTGGCACATATGCACTCTTTTGTTGAAATTTTCCATGACGGTTTGCATAAATGTGGTTGAATTTCTTTGATACAGCGCTCAATTTCCTCCTTCAAGGCGTGGGTGGTCGTGGGGTTGTTGGCATAAACCTTAGACTTCAAAAAACCTAAAGAAAAAAGTGCAACGGCGTTAAATCGTATGATCTGGGTTGCCATTTTTGATTACCAAACCGGGAAATTACATGACCAGGAAATGATTCATGCAGTAATTGAACTGTTTCTCGGGCTGTATGGCATGTGACACTGTCTTGTTGAAACCACATGTCGTCCACATCCATATCTTGCAATTTAGGCACAAAAAACTGGATTATCATGTCGCGATAGATTATTTTTAAAATATTGCTTAACAATGAAAACGCTTTGTTCTTTCGTGTAGAACTCCATTTTTTGTAACCCTAGACTATCAGCTGTCACGCTGTCTTTTTTTTTTCTCGCTGCCAACACTTTATCTCACAAATGGTGCAAAATTCAAATCTTGCGTGAATTTTGGGGCACCTTTTACTTGACAAATTCCGATTTCAAAGGGTTCAAGTCCAGCCTTTACAAAGTGAAGCACTTGATTCTTTTTACTTTCCTTATATACATAATGTATAAGGAAAGTATTGTGACGGGGTCGAAAATTCGAATTCGAGTTTTCGACGGGAGAGTACGTTTCAAGCATCCCTGATCACGAATCAAACATTTTTGAAGTGATGTCTGTGTGTGTGTATGTGTGTGTGTGTGTGTGTGTGAAAGTATGTGTGTGTGTCAGTGAGTCTGTGGAGACGATAACTGACGAACGAATGGACCGATTCGAACCAAATTTGGTACAAAAATCACAATCCATAAACACTAGAAGCCTATTGTTTTTATATGTAATCGAATGTTCAGAACCCCCCTAAATTTTCGAATGAAATTTTGAAAAAATCGTCAAAAAATCAAAACCGCTAATAAAGTTACGCAAATACACATTTCTTATGTAATTTTTCATTAGAAAACGATTGGCATAAATTTTAGAACGCTACCATGAACCATTCTCGAGATATTGTACATTTTTCAAAAAAATTATGAAAAAGTCACATAAAAAAATTCCTATTGAGAAACATGTTCACTTTTCATATGTAATACCATGCGATAAATTGAGTGACATCATTCTCGTGGATCTAGCTCGTTCCATTCATGAAAAAATATACTTTGAATAATACTTTTGTATTTGAACGCCAATAGTCATTTATATGCTGTAAGAATAACTTTTTTCTTAGTGCATAACGCTTGGCGAGATTTTGGCGACGTATTTGGCGGAATGTCGCCAACTTGGCGACTTTTTTGAAATGTTGCCAAATTAATGAAAATCTCGCCAAATGGATAAAAATGATGCTAAATCAATGAAAATGACGACTAATTGTCGAAAATTCAATATCTTGGAAAGAATATTAGTATCTACTATAAGAAAAACCTATTTTTTTACTGTAAAAGTAGTAAATTCATTACATTATATAAGGAAAGTCATGTGTTGCCCACATCAGATTTTTTTCTCTGTAAAGCTGTCTCAAATCTGAGAAAAACAAAACAAAAACAATTATAATTGGTGCTGTAGCATCCGAGAAACATTTACGATTATCATTCTAGCCTTTTTTCTTTTCTTCAATGTTGACGGACCGGACCTACAGCCTGAACTATGAACCGATTTATATGAATGATGGCTCCTTTTGTGTCTTCTGGTGGGAGGTGCATACTTTTCTTTAAAAACTTCAAGATAAATTTGATTTAGAATCCGAAAATCTATAGATAGTGTTCTAAAGATGAAAGTTGTTTGAAAAAATAGAATTGCGTAATAGACGAAACAAATTATTAAGAAATTTTTTGAAAATATCTTTATACTGTGAATTGGGGTTAAATTCTCAGACGCAGTGGGAAAGATTTGTGCGTTAAAAGTTATTTTAGCCTGTAACCAAAATTTCATCCAGAAAAGCAAATGATAAATCACTCTCAAAATGGGTGTTAAAATTTCGCCTGTAATAATACCCCATTTTCAATTTAGTTATGAGTGTAATAATTAAATTATGAAATTGGACTGCTAAATAAAAATTTTATCTGCTATGTTTATTTTCCGAACATAATTTTTAATTCCCCTGACATTTGATAGGTCGTTTTTCCCCTATGCAAAGCAAGCAGATTCTGGGGATGATAATTGGCCAGTCTATTTCAAATATTTTTTAAAATAACTTTTATTAACTTTCCGTCACTTTTGGACCTGGCAAATATTCGACTGAACTGAAAAGCATGCGGGAATGAGTTTTAAATATTCCATTAAAAAACAGCATTATTTAGAAAATATCGAAAGTATCGCTAAGAAGCCGGAGAATTAGACGGTGTATCACTGGTCACGCTTATTTTTCTTTCGGAGTTTCTTTGAGGTATTGAAATAGCTTTTATTTTCCATAACACAGTGAAGTCTGTGTAAAATTTTAATCAGATTATTTCATTCCGATCCCTATTTCAGAAAGTTAAAAAGAGGAAAGGGATAATTTCAAAAATTGAAATAACTTTTTGGAGTGCATTTCTAACTGGCAAAAATGTTGCCATATCAAGTCTGAATTTTCATTTAATTGTATTTATGACGCGAAGGGTCAAAGGTCAGTTTTTTTAATGGCCGTCATTTAGACAGTTATTTGTTAAGTCCTAAGTAGATAACAGTATTTTATCGACCCATAAAACATGAAATTGCTCAAAATATAAAATGAAATAATTTTATTTATGGGGACCTTAAATATTTACCAGTAATATTTAAATGGTATATTTTATATAATAATTATTTTTGTTTAATCAAACGTCTCTAGGCGGAATTCTTCCTTCAAGAATGTTGCTTCAAATAGACGAAGCAGCTAGTTTTAAATATAATTACATTTTAATAACAGCTAGCATGAGACACCGCAGCTAACTTTCAAAGAAATTTCCATTACAAATAGAAAAAAACATCTATAGCACACTGGGGTTTTAAAAGAATATAAAAAATAAACTTTTGAAGCAAATAACTTTTACGAAACTAAGAATTGATGCCATTATATAAATCATCTAAAATATATCTAAACAACTTATATATCAGTTTTGCTAATTTCGTGATATTTTCTGCGATTTATCTTTCGTATAATCATCAACTGAGCTACCTTTAACACAGAACTACTCAACCCATGGTCCCCGGCCAATTATTTTGAGAGGCCTCGTTGTATTTATATTTACTTAACTTCTTTACTTCTGTATCCATTGTAAAATTGGCACCAGCTATTGCTGGTACAAAATTCAACATTTTCCATTGTAGAATTTTTTACCAGCATTTTAAAAAAAACTACTGGTACAAAATGCAGAGTAGAAATTTTCGACATCTTCTGATATGAACACAGCTGTATGAAATGCAGTAAGTTAATGCAGCAAATATGCGAAACTGCTGTCTTTGTTTTGATTTAAAAAAAGTGCATATATTACTTTCCTTATATACATAATGTATAAGGAAAGTATTGTGACGGGGTCGAAAATTCGAATTCGAGTTTTCGACGGGAGAGCACGTTTCAAGCATCCCTGATCACGAATCAAACATTTTTGAAGTGATGTCTGTGTGTGTGTATGTGTGTGTGTGTGTGTGTGTGTGTGTGTGTGTGTGTGTGTGTGTGAAAGTATGTGTGTGTGTGTGTGTGTGTGTGAAAGTATGTGTGTGTGTGTGTGTGTGTGTCAGTGAGTCTGTGGAGACGATAACTGACGAACGAATGGACCGATTCGAACCAAATTTGGTACAAAAATCACAATCCGTAAACACTGGAAGCCTATTGTTTTTATACGTAATCGAATGTTCAGAACCCCCCTAAATTTTCGAATGAAATTTTGAAAAAATCGTCAAAAAATCAAAACCACTAATAAAGTTACACAAATAGACATTTCTTATGTAATTTTTCATTAGGAAACGATTGGCATGAATTTTAGAACGCTAACATGAACCGTTCTCGAGATATTGTACATTTTTCAAAAAATTATGAAAAAGTCACATAAAAAAAAAAAATTCCTTTTGAGAAACATGTTCACTTTTCATATGTAATACCATGCGATAAATTGAGTGACATCATTCTCGTGGATCTAGCTCGTTCCATTCATGAAAAAATATACTTTGAATAATACTTTTGTATTTGAACGCCAATAGTCATTTATCTGCTGTAAGAATAACTTTTTTTAGTGCATAACGCTTGGCGAGATTTTGGCGACGAATTTGGCGGAATGTCGCCAACTTGGCGACTTTTTTGAAATGTTGCCAAATTAATGAAAATCTCGCCAAATGGATAAAAATGATGCTAAATCAATGAAAATGACGACTCATTGTCGAAAATTCAATATCTTGGAAAGAATATTAGTATCTACTATAAGAAAAACCTATTTTTTTACTGTAAAAGTAGTAAATTCATTACATTATATAAGGAAAGTCATGTGTTGCCCACATCAGATTTTTTTATTGACGGGGGCAGAAGAAAATTTATTAGCCGATTGTTTGATATCCTAAACCCAATATCGTGATATCCTAAGGATAGCATGCATCTTAAATTTCTGAGGGAAAGAGTGTCATACTAACATCACATTTTGAAAAATAATGAAAACTTCACACGCATAAACTTGCGAAAAATTTCTTAGCTGATGAAGCACATTTAAAACTGCATTTAAATGCGGAGCATAACCCTCAATTACACACAATTATCGCTCTCCAACAGATAGGGGCAGGCAAGGGGCAGAGAAGGTTCATTACTCTGGATTTAACCTATATTTCAGGCATTTGACTTTAAAGAAAAAGTTTTTAAGTCGATTTTTTATGTTCTTTGCAATTTATAATGCACACTTTAAAGTACAATTAGTCTTTGGACTGTTTTAATATGTCAAGTTTACTTTCAAAGAAAAAGAGTGATAAAATATTAGCTAATTTACATAGATTGGATAGAAATTTTGGACAGAAAAACTTTCAGCGAAATTATTTCTGACATATAGCAATAACCACAAATAATGTCTAAGGGTGCAAATGTAACGGCTCTAGTTTAAGTTCTTTGCATATGCGAACACGCATTTTAGTCCAATATGCTCTTTCATTACTTTATATTTAAAAAAAATCGGTTTTGAAAACAGCCGGGACCGATTAATATTCAAAGGACCCTTAAAATTTTAAATTTTCAGACTGAAGTTTTGCTCTTCATTTGATCATCCCTTATTCTTTAAGGAATAGAAATAATAATTGAGAAAGGTGGTGATAATATTTATTATGGTTGAAATTCTACACAACTTATGCAATAACTATTTTGGGTAATAACTGCACATTTGTCATATTTTTCATTTGAAAAGTTATTTTAGGTCAGCATTTCGCACCGCCTAGTCGTCGGTCCCAATCTGTGTATATTATAATTGTCGGTCCCACAAGTGTATATTATAATTGACAAACCCCGATTTCCAAGGGTCTGTAACTCAGTCTCCAAGACAACTAAATACTTGATTAATTTTCCTCTATACAGTCGCCTGAAAGCTCAGCAAAACAAAAACAACAATATTATAATTGACGCAATAGTACCTGGGAAAAAATAACTTAAAAATGGCACTTTTTACAATTCTGGTTTCGGCCTTTTATTCTTCACTTTCGACGGACCTATGGCCTTAGCTAGTGAACCAATATTAATGATTAATGGCTCATTTTGCGTTTTCTAGTAGTAGGTACATACTTTTCTATTTAAACTAAGAGATACATTTTATTTAGAATTTCAAAAATTGAAAATATTTTTGTTACCGAATCAGATCGATATATCATTTTGTTTTCAGCAAGTGACGGAAACAAAAGGCGTAATAGGAGAGTCAAATTATTAAGAAATCTTTAGAAAATCGAGGTTAAATTTTCAGGCGCAGTGGGGAATATTTGTGGTATAAAAATCAGTTTAAAGTCTCGAACCAGGTTTTCGTAGTATCATCCAGAAAAGCAAACGATACATTAATCGCAAAATGGAGCTTAAAATTTGGCACATAATAAGATCTCATTTGAAATTTAGTAGTGATCGCAATAATTAGTTTGAAATTGAAGTGTTAAATACCAATTTTATCTGCTATGTTTATTTTCCGATTATAATTTTTATTTCCCTCTGTCATTTGACTAACTATATAGCCAGGGTCGTTTCTTACCATACGAAAGTAGGCAATTGCTGGGGGTAGCAATTATTCAGGGACCCACTTCCGTTACCTCGTCAATATTTTGCATAATTTTTTGAAATCAGTTTTATTATTCCTTACTTTCACTTTTGAACTTAGCAAATATTCATCTGAGTAGAAAAACATACAGCAATTTAAATGAATTTTGAATATTTTGAGGCCCACATAATCCTATTCGAAATTAAACAACTCGAAAATCATGATAATCATATTTAATTATAAAACAAAAATCTTTATGCAAACATTATCGACAAGATTTAATTATAACAAGAAAGATCAATCATGCATAAGCATTGATTATGAAACACTTTCCAACTGAAATGTAATTTCATTTAAAAATTTCTAAAATGTGATTCATTCAGTGGTAATATCTTTTACATTATCACAGTACTACAGTAATTTATTATACTTAAATATTTAAAACTGTATCGAAATATAAATCATCTGATTCTTTATGCAAAATCAATGAATATTTCATTCATATAACTTGTATTCCAGACTCCAGAGCTAAATAATTTTGTGTGAAAAAAATTCAGCAATTCTTATGTAATTCATCTTACAATCGCTTGAGATATTTGCATTCTGCATATGTTAAAATTAGGCTTCCTTGAAGAAATAATAAAAGTTTAGGGATCATTTAAAATCACAACTATTGTAATTGCATAGGCACGGAATTTAGATACACAGATAATACACAGATAATATATATGTGTATGTGTATGTACTCAAAGTATTGGAATCGTGCCGAAGATCGGAACTCGAATTTTCAAAGTATCTACACGTTTTGGGACTTCTAGAACACGAAAAAACTACTTTTAGGAAGACGTCTGTGTGTGTAAGGGTGTATCTGTGTATGTTTCTGTGTGTCTGTGTGGATATTACATCCACTCTAATTGAAAAACTAATGGACCGAATTTCATACAATTTGGTAGGTATGTTTTTTGTGGGAAATCCTGATGTTCATTAGATTATAGTACGATTCGTAATAAAAGAATCTGCCTTCTTTGCGAAATGGCCGCAGAAATTGCCTTTATCCACTCTAGCTAAAAACTAATGAACCAAATTTAACAAAATTTGGAGTATAATATTTCAATAACCTACAAGTGATTTATATACCAAATTTAACAAAATTTTGTATATAAATCATTTGTAGGTTATTCTACTACGATTCGGGAAAAAGGAACGGGCTATTTTTGCGAAATGGCCAGCAAAAATCGTTATATATAAAAATAAAAGACTACGTGTGCTCAATTATATCAATTAAATTCCTATTTTATATGTGATTTTTGACAACAAAAAGAATAAGACTAACCCCATTACTCTAGGACTAGCCGTTCTTGAGATATTCTAGTTTTTTCGCGTTTTCGCTACGCCACCTTTGACAATAAGTCCAGCTATCAAATGAGAACCAAATTTAAGTTTAACGTGTAAATTCAATGTCATTTAAAATACTTATGTTGTGCAGATAAACTCAAATTATCATTGAATAAATAAAGAGAACGAATATGAGTCTGCAGGGAAAGACATGTGCTGTCCACATCAGAATTTTTAACAATATTACACCAATGATTTATAGAAGTGAACGGGGATTATTTTCAGGCCATTTCGAAAAAAATGTATGATCTATATTTAAAGATCCATCAAATTTTTGTCGAATAAAATGTTCAACAAATTTAAGCTGTGTACCAAATTTTAACTCTCTAGCTAGGACGTAGGAAAGTGCATTTAAAATGCCATCAATTAAATTTATCATGAAGAGTTATATAAAATTTAAAAAAAATGAAAAATTGTTATCTACCAAATTTATTTTAAAATATGAAGCCACTCCCATATGCAAAACGCTTAAACAAATGGAGAGATATTTATTATAAAATATCTCTTTCTTTTCTTTCTGGAAGATATCCCAAAGTCAGAATTTAATTGAATTTGTTATTTTCCCTATATTAAATAATTTTTTTAATTAAAAAACTACTTAACATATTTTACTGAATTTTTTTTTATATATTCTATGGGATAATGTGAATATTTCCTAAAAATTTCGAAGCAATTCGTGAATTTTAAATTTACTTAAAAAATGTTTGAAAAATTAGGTCCCATAGGGTTCAATGTATTTCATTTTTTCAACCCGGGTTCAATAAAAAACTAATTGGGTGATATTATTTATTTATATTCCCATAGGTCCTACAGACCGTCTGAACAACATACTAAAATTTCATTTTGATAAACTCATTTTTACGGCAGTTATCGTGCTAACGGACAGACAGACAGACAGACAGACAGAATGAACAAAGTCATAAACACTTTTCAACTTTGTTGTAAAGTGTTAAAAAGCCGGGTCACTAGTTTATTTGGCCACTCCTATATTTTCATTACCATTTCTTGTTTCATTCAGTTATTGAAATAGTGCTTATTTTCATTAAATATGAAAATTGGGAGTGTGTAAAATTTTAATTAGATGATTTTATTCCAAATTACTATTTCAGCAATTAAAAATTTGACCAGGGAAAATTTCAAAAATTGAAATAACTTTTCGGTGCGGATTTCGTATTGGCACTTTTTCAGTCATACAAAATCTACATATTCATTTTATTTTATGTATGACTCGAAAGGTCATTGGTCAGTTTTGTTAACGGCAATAATTTGAACAGTCATTTAGTAAACCCTAAATAGATAACAATAATCAATCCGCAGAGCATGAAATTGCTAAATATAAAAAAATGAAATATTTATAAGGACCGTTAATCGATACCGATAATTTTTTATTGGTATATTTTATACAAGAAATGTTTTCTTTTAATCAACGTATAAGAATATACGGAACGTCTTTCTAGAAAACTGTAGCTAGGCAAGATTAGCCAGCTGCAGCACTTTACAATCAATAATAATAATAATCTCTCTCTAGAAAGCTGCAAAATGCAGCTAGTTAAATTAAGCAAAAATATCATACTCAGACAATCGGAATTTTGAATAATGGAATTAAAATAATGATTTAGATATTTAGAAATGCAACCATTCCAAAAACATAAATTAGAATTTGATGCGTTTGTATCTAAATTTACATCTTTAGAATTTAAATTAAAAATTGACAATTGTTTCACCCCTTGGTTTAAATATAGTATTCCTAATAACTGTAATTTAAATGAATTCGGAAAATAGTAAAAATTGCAGAAAATATAACTAGTTTAACAAATTTTTTAAAAAAATTTAACTCTGTCAAATGTATAATGCATTTCGTTTTGTTTTTCCAGCCCGGTACACATAAAGAGAGCATTTATTAAATATTTTTTCAAACAAATAAAAGTCAAAATTTTGGATAACACTGTTGGGTAACTCTGAAATTGTTTTTATAATATCTGCAAATTTGAAGATTGCCCATTTATTAAAAATTACTCCTCTGGAAAGCAAAATATTCCTTCGAAACAAGTCAGGGAGTACTTTTACACTTCTGGAAAAAGTCTAGGGAGATCTTTGATCGGACTTAATAAGTAAAGATTTGAACAACGTCTTTAAGCATGAAAAAATAAATAAGCTTTTATAAGGTTAAGCTCAATCGTGTTTCTTTCTTTTTTTCTTTTTTTTTTTTCAAGGATACGCGTTTTTTTTCATATGTGACCCGTGGTTCAAAAAAGGTTATAGTCCACAGTTCTAACATACACAGACTACATGATATGGAAACTCAAATATTTGTGAATTGATGGTTTATTTATAATAATTTAAACACTGAATATTTTTCTTTTGAATAATATGTTTGAAAAATCAAATTTTCTTCTGCAATGGGTTTCAGTCCGCAAACCAACTCTGTGTGCACGTTACTGGAGTGGTGAGGTTTGGACTCATAAATCATCACTTTATTCCTTGAACAATTATACTAATTCTCTATAAGGATTATATTGGAATTCGAAATCCAGCACTGTAAACCCTCATTTAGTCGTTAAACCCCATTTTTCTGCTTTTGATATTGCAACACGCTTACATTTTAGTCAAATCTCTTTATTGGAATTCAGTGTCTCGTGCTAAAATATCTCACATCATTTGATTGATTTACCCAACATTAAATTATTCCTTTAGTTTATATTTTATTTTATTGATTTTTAATTCCATAAAAGTTTAAATTTCCAAGTTGAGTCTTTTCAGCTTAATTATTAAAGGTACAAAACTTATATAAAAATATTTGCATAAATAAATAAAATATTTAACAAATTTTATATTTATTGCAGCAAAAGGAAGTAATTTGTAGCAAGTTATATTTTCAATACCTAATAATTGAAGAAAAATTTGAGCATATCCCATCTGATGATTCATTTAATGCTCCATCTGAATATGATATACTTCATCACTTACATTTCCAATAATCTAATATTAATAATAATTACACCGAATTGAAATATATTGCCAAAAATATATCGAATCATAAGTTCCAAATTACGGTTTCAAAAAATTTCTTTATTGCATCCTGTGTACAACCAGTAAAACTTCATTCCCAAAAGAAAATACTGAAGTTTTTTGAAGAAATACCGGATTCATTTTCAAAAAAAAAAAAAATACTGGAGTCTTTTGGTGAACCATCAATTAATTTATGTTTGTCTATCTTAAGTGTGGCGAAGATTGCCCCCTGAAAAATAAGTTCGAGACCAAATATATTTATAATCGATGACAAACTATATGATCAAAATTTGAATAACTTAGGTTCAGTTTAAGAATAATTTTAACGGTCGGGACAGGATTTGGTTGACGAAATTGCAGCAAAAACGGAAATGGGGAAAAAAGAATGGATTTTATACCCGTCGGTTCTGTGCTAAATAAGAGCACAACTACAAGAATCTGCTGTACAAGACATACGATTTTTGCTGTCGAAAATTACTGAAATTAAAGTTTCATATTTCAAAACATTTTAAAAATATGTTTCGAAATCTAATTCCCACAATCAGTTATTAACTAGAGACGCACATAAAGTTGTAATGGAGATAAATAAATAAATAACCTAAAAAAAGGCAGATGCTATTATGAAACAGAAGTTCGATTTTCAAATGTATCTCCTGCAGGACAGAAGATTGTTGGTACGTAGGTGCCAACCAACGTAATTAAAGACGAAGATGTTCAATCTGAAATCTATACACATTATTTTTACTGAATTTCAATGAATCAACTAAAAGACACACAGTTTTTTCATACTCCTCGATACATGAAACATCTGCGAATGTTTCAAAAAAGTACGATTCTAACAATTTTGCTGGAACGTCAAGTAAATATAATTCAGATAATTATTTGATTCTCTATTACATAAAAATTTTAGACAACATTGCAAACTACTCAGTGAAGTTTTAAGATAGATTAACATTAGTTTCGACGTTCTTTGAAAACAAAATTCCTGAAGACGTTTACGAGGATTACTTAGCTGTACAAGCAATAAAGTATGATAATGCAACTGCATATTATTCGAAATATCTCTAAAAATAATAATGTACTTAGTCATGAAAAGAATAACCCTAAACAAAGAAGCTAAAAAGTAAGCTAAACGTTAATTTACATTTTACATACAAGAACTTTTAGTTAGTTATTTTACTATAGTAAGGAATATATGAAAAAGAAATTATTTTTCGAACGTTAAAGAAATTTTATTTGACATGAGCAGATAAATTAATAATTTATCAATTATTTTTAGCTTATTCTTTCGGACAAATATTTAAAAATTTCTATACTAATTTGGCAATGCTCTACAGCTTTGTAAATTACTGTTTCCTCTCTTTCTAACAGGGAGCAAAATAGCCCCCACATGAAGTGAGTAAACCCACCTCCACACCTAAAAAAATTGTTCTGTCGTGTAACATAATAGGAGCTTCCAACGCAGATGCATTAAAAAAAAATCTGATGTGGGCAGCATATGACTTTTCTTGCAGACACGAATTCATTCTTGCTATATTTCTTTAAGAACTCATTAAATTGTACAAAATACTAAATAAATAATTATATAAATAATAATAATTATATAAAATATAAATATAAATAAAATAAAAATAAATAAAATAAATAAAATAAATATAAAAAATATAAATAATTGTACAAACTCATTAAATTGTACAAAATAACGCAAAATTTTCATTTTTAATTCAATTTCTGCTTTTATTTATTAATTGGACATTTTCCAAAGGCGGGATAACAAAAATGCAAAAAACCTCAAATACGGTTAGGCCTAGAGTAATAATGTTGTTCTTATTCTTTCTCTCGTCAAAAATTACGTATAAAACAAGCATTAAATTGATACATTTGAACATACGCAGTCTTTCTTTTAGATATTGGCGATTTTTGCGGACCATTTCGTAAAAAAGGGCAGGTTGTTCTTTTTAGAATTGTACCAAAATCTAATCAGCACCAGAGTAACCCACAAAAAATTTATCTACCAAATTTTGTAAAAGTTGGTTAATTAACATTTCAGCTAGAGTGGATACATGAGATTTTTGTGGCCCATCTCGTCAAAAGGACGGTTTCTGTTTTCCGAATTGTACCAAAAACCAATCAACACCAGGATCATGTCCAAGAGTCTTACCTACCAAATTTTATGAAACTCGGTCAATAAGTTTTTGAGTTAGAGTGGATACATACATTGCACAGACACACAGACAGGCACACACACAGACGTCTCGCTAAAAATGGTTTTTTCATATTCCAGAGGTCTCGAAACGTGTAGATCCATCGAAAACTCGAGTTGCGATTTTCGGCATAATTCCAATACTTCCCCTATACATTACCATGTATTGCAGGGAAAGTAATAGGGATAACCTTCTTCTTTCTCAAGAAATTTCTTCTGATAAAAAAAAATAAGGACCTCTTTCCCTCAAGAAATCGTTCGTTGTCAAGAAATTTCCCCTGATACGGACTTTTCTAGACACCATGTGTTCAAAAGCATCTCCACTCCACCCCAACATTCGTAACACACCCACAAAACACACAATTACGTTTAAGAATATCCTCCCAATCCAGCCTGGTAATCATTGGATCTACCTTAAAGATAAGATATAACAATTAAGAAAGTGGAATTGTCGTTGTTATCACTCTCCTCCGTTCCGCTCGTGAAAAAGCAGATAGAAAATTCAAATATTCTATTTTGAAATTAAAAGTAAACATATTGGTGCAACTTTCCTAAATTAAATTTTACTTTATTAGCGGAGTTGGAGTAAAATGCTTACATCAAATAGTTTTGTGGAGATCCTGCTGAGTGTTGCTACAGAAATAATTCTTTTCGAGTGAGTTTCGGGTTTATAAATGGAGTCGTCTTTGGTAATTTAGAACAAGAGTTCTGAAAAGTAATATATAAAATGGAATGTTGAATCAAATTTAAAAGCTTACGTCTGCTTCAAATTATTATAAAATCATTAAGATTCCAGAACTATGAAGAATGGGAGTACTTGGTATTTTTTAACCTGAATTGGTTTTGATTTATTAATAATATTACTTCAGTGTTTGGAAATTTATTTTTAACTCATGTTTTCACTAGTAATATTGCATTTTGTAAATAGTAAAACAGTTTATGAACACATCAATGACTTCATAAGAAAATATAGTAAAATGATCCTGAAGAAAATACTGATCGTGGAGATTATAATAGTGCTTAAAGATAAAGCCAGAAAAACTGTTTAAATTAAATAAATGTTGATTTAAGAAAGCTGTACTGATGTATACTCACAAAAGAAAAGCCACAGAGAAGCAAATAAATATAAAAGAAATTATTTAAAAAAACAAATTTTAAGGCCGAAAGAGAAAAAAGGTGAAAAAAAAAATTAAGACGAATTAATACAAAAATAATCAAAAAGGATAGATTAAAAAGAAATAAAAAAATACATAACAAATAGAGTAGTGTAAATAATACAAACCAAGTAACATTGATCGAAATGTTAAAAGCAAAACAAAGACTCATCAACTAAAAGGTTATTTGACAATTTCAGAAATACCCTTTGAAATTAAAATACAGTTGTTAATCCTATTGACAGAGTTTTTATGTTTACCACTTTGGTAAGCCAAGTTGGATATTTATGAATGGATGGTGTAGTTATGTCAATCCTTTTAGTAAATGGACAAGAAAAATTATTCTGATCAGAATGTCCATAGTTATTGCAGTTATCATCCGTTACAAAGTTATAAATAATTTTCTAATGAGTACCAGCTGACCGTAATGCTGTTACAGAAGCATTTATTTGAGACTACAACGAATTACTCTGCGTTATCCGGGTCCTAAATAAATGACTGGTACTTCACACATTTACGGATAACTCCATCTACTTTCTAAATTGATTTCACCACCTCAATTTCCAAATAATTTCCTCCTTTGATTTCAGTCCAAATCCCCATACATGCAAAATCATTAGTTTAAGTATATGCGTAGTCACATTTATATAAAATAAAAGTGAAATTTGCATGCAGTCCATGACAACCAGTGCAACGATCCCATAGTATTATATTTCCATTTTAATATAATTATATTTCGATTTACTATTATTTTCTTCGATATTAATTTCAAACAATATAAACGTATAATTAAAAGTATTTCTTTTTTATGAGATATCGTTTGTACCACAAATTACAATGCTAACGCGTTTCTGCACAATAACATACTATCTCCTAGCACAATAACTACTTTTTATTTAATTAAATTGTCGAGAGCTAAAACAAGGCGAATAACTTCCTTTCTTAATTACCCACCGAAATGAAAACTCTTTTCATCCGTAAGCAGCATTCATTTGATTATCTTTAAGCGACGGATACCAATGATAATAAGCGTTGCCCGATTATGCGTTAAGGTTATTCAATTAGTGAGTACCGGTTTACGTGGTTGTCATTTCACGAAAGAATAATCTTTACTTCGTTGAAATTCAGCTTAAATGTATTCAGTATTGCCTGTAGTATATATTGATGTTTTCTACGATTATTTATATCAATATAGATTATTATAATTATTCAATGACTCAATCTGAGTGGTTGCCTATGGTAAGATAGGCCGAATATAGAAAAGAACTGTTCTGGGCAGCAGCTGAATTTTCCTTAAGACAATAACTTTGTTTTTTCTCTTCTTGTTTTATTTGGAGTCGTTTTATATTTATTTATTTTAATTTGTTCATACAAAATATTGCCTGAAATTGAAATTGCCATCGATAAAAAAATTGGAAAGTAAGAATCCATTTTAACTTTGAAGTGCTTGCCATTTCACAGCCTGTCCCATGAACAGCAAAACTCTCTATATGTTGAATCAAGAACACAAAATTAACAATTCCTTCAAAGCTATAGGCATTAGCACAGAAAAATCAGATGTTTAAAGATATTGAATTTTCACCATCATATCGACATTTATTAATAGTCGCCATGTTGGAGATATTGGGCCAATTTCATCACTGTTTGCGTCGAAGTCGCCAACTCTGTAGTCAAATGACAGATTAATAGATATACTGAGATATTTTTTTTTATCAAATGGCCAGGCACTTAACTTTCATCATTCGCTTATACATCGGCCAGAAACGTGAACCATTTAGCCGTCCTAGAACGTTGCCAAAGGCGTACTAGAAGGGGGCGGAACACACTGCGCCCAACAACACAACATCCATGCCGTACGTGGGACTCGAACCCACAACGCGGCTGTCGAACGATCGCTTGGAAAGTCTCGCCTTGACCGCTCGACCACCGCGTCGGCTCATACAGAGATATATGTTTTCTTTTTTGTATTGCTGCGTTCAGTTACATATACTGAAAGTAGGGTGCAGTATAATTGTCCTGTGAGGAGGTGCTAATAATTGCTCCAATTTCATAGGAGGTATTAAATAATTTAATGTCTTTTGAATTTCTAAAGAAGAGGAGATGAAGACGTCACAAATTTACAGAAAGTATTTCCCGAATTTCGAAAGAAGAGGATATAAAAGAGAAAGATTTTATATGCAGTATGTACACAGAGCCTGTCAAAATATTATTCAAACACCGCTCACTGTTCACGCCCTTAAAATCTTTCAGTCAAATCAAAAGTATCATTAGACTCAGAATAATGTCTACTACAAATATATGATACATTTACATAAGGTGTCATCTTCATATTAAAGTTTTTTAAAAACTCGATTTTTTAAAAGGAAACACCCACTTTTAAGTAAGATTCTATTTCTTTAAATCAAAGTAATCCAAATTAATGCAAAATTCATTTATGCTGCTCAAATCGATGATTAATTACGAGTGGTTGAAATTTGGAACTCCAGTGATTTTATCTAGTCCCCAGTCTTGAATGCTTCATTCATTTAATTATATCGTCCAAAATAATCAGCTGATCAAACTAATTCTTATGTTATTGTAAACTATAACATAACCCAAACAAAATTTACATATTCAAAGTAATATAATAATTATTAATTACGAAAAATTCATGAATTAAAACGCGTATAAGTTTCGACAGTAAGCGCTTCAGCAATGGCTCAAACAGAGGTGCGCATAATTTTAATTTATTTAGTAGGTAAATATTGAGACACAGAACGTCATTCAAAACCGCATCTATTTCACTCTTATTAGGGACCATTTCCGTATGAATTTGCGAAAAGAAATGGAATGCAAACTTCATGCTCTTGACATTTTATCAAACGAATAATCAGACATAGTTATGGATTTCATTCTTCCAAAATGTATGTAATTTAAAGTATAATAAAGAAATTTAAATGTTAACTCATTTTATGGTTTTAAACTGCTAAATTAGTTAACATCTAATAAAGCTGAAATTATGCCCCCAATGATTTAGCATTCAAACACTCTTTCCTATATTGTATGCCCATTTTCTTTTCTAGGAATCAAGCAAATACGTAAATTTGTTGCATTTAATATTTTATTTAAAACGTGTTGGTTTCGCGGTTTGTAAAACTATTCCATGGTCCAGAAATGTCCCGCTGGTCGGTACACAACAGTAGTAAAAACATAATATACGCAGTGTATATAATATTTATAGGTCTTTATGAAATATCCATGTATCGATCAAATTATTCTGAATTAACATTGGCGAAATTTTAAGCAACTTTACACTGTGGATTTTCATGCCGCGCAGCGCCTTTCCTTATAAGCCTTAGCCAACCAGTACGGGAATTTTAAGCGATTATAGCGTGGATTTTCATGTCGCCCAGCATAATCCACAACCAACCAGTGTGGGGCAAAATTTTAAGCAACTCTACGCAGTGGATTTTCATACTGCACAACATGTTTCCTTGCAGGTCATACAGCTAACAGGTCTGGAAATTTTAAGCAACTTTATACAGTGTATTTTCATGCCACCCAATATGTTTCCTCATAAGCCACAACTAACCAGCCTGTGTCAAAACCTAAACTTTAAACGACTCGACATAGTAGATTTTCATGCCTCGCAACTTGTTTCCTCATAATCCATGGCCAACCAATTTTAGCAACTCTACAGAGTGAATTTTCATGTCGCGCAACTTGTTTTCTCATAAGCCATGGCCAAGCAATATTTAGCAACACTACACATTGAATTTTCATGCCGAGCTACATGTTTGCTTATATTCCATAGCAAGCCAGTCTGGGGATTTCAAGTAACTCTATACAGAGAATTTGTATGCCGATCACCATGTTTCCTCATAAGGCGTAGCAATCAGTCTGGGGCGCAATTTTAAGCATTCTATACAGTGGAATTTTAAGCCGCTTAGCATGTTTTCTTGGTGAGGCTTACATTGAGGAAATACGCTGCATCGTGCAAAATGCAATTCGGTTTGAACAATGATACCTACTGACCATACACTGAAGGCACACAGCCACACGCTGCACTAGAGAGGCGAAACCCATGGGAAAAATCGATTTCTAGTTCATATTTGAGCAACATACGAGATGCTGTGCACGATGCACAGTGCATCATGAATCCTCAATATATGCCTTGCTTTATAGGTCATAGCTAACCAGTCTGGAGATTTTTAGCAACTGTACACAGTGGATTTTCATGTCGTGCACTACGTTTCTTTATAGACCATAGCCAACCGGTCTGGGGATTAAGCAACTCTACACAGGGGATTTTCACACCGCGCAACATGTTTCCTCATAAAAGCTATAGCCAAATAACAGGGAGCGAAATTTTAACTAACTCTACACACTGGGTTTTCATGCCGTGCACCATGTTTTGTCATTGATCTTAGCCAACCAGCCCGGAGAGGTCAGACTGTAATTAACTACCAATGCCTATTTCAATTAGCTGCAGCTTTATTCTGCGCAGTTTTCTGGATAGCATCTTTTAATTTATATTAGTGTATTTAATGAAATGAAATTATGATTTAAATGAAATATACTTTTTGAATATTATCGGTATATATGGATTTCAAGCAAAAGAAAATTCCCTTTTAATTTTTTCACAATCTCGTATTCTTTGAGAAGATATAATAACATTATCCGCGTTTTCGGTCACGTAAAATCTGTCCAAATGGCTGCAGTCGAAGAAATTTACCAATGGCCTGTCGGATAATAAATGAAGTAAAAATGAAATTTAGATTTGAAATGGCATATATGTGGCTTATATGATATCCATACTGATATATATTTTTTAAATTTCCCCAAGTTTCCTTTTAGAACCGGATAAAAAATGATTTTGAATGAAACCATCTACTTAACAAGAAAGCTGAATCATGCATAAAACATTGATTATGAAATACTTTTCAACTACACTGCAATTTTATTTAAACCTCTCTAAATGCGATACATTCAGCGATAATATTTCTTTAAATTATCACAATACTACAATAATTTATCATATTTGAAAATTCCATCGAAAGAAATGAACTTCATTCAAATGACGCCATTGAAATATAAATTGCCTGGCTCTCTATGAAAAAGCAGTAACCATTTCATTCATAAACATTTACTCTATTTCTTCATTCATTGCAATACTACAATAATTTATTTTACTTAAATCTTAAAACCATGGAAGTAAAAGTAATTTAACTCTGTGCTTAAAACTCTACCGAAAAAGTCTGCTATAAAATCGTTTGTTCTCTATGTAAAATCAATGACTGTTTCATTCATATCAACTATATTGCAGACTCCAGTGCTAAATAATTTTGCGTTAAAGAAATTCAGAAATTCTTATACAACTCATCTTGCAGCTTGATGTGTTTGTTTACAATCTCTATAAGTGAAAATTAGGCTTCGTTGCAGTAATAATCAAAGATTGATGCTCATTTAAATTCAAATATATTATAATTGCGTTGTTTCAGAACATTGATGCACAGAAATTAAGCAAAAATAAAGCGGTTTTAGGACGGATACAACACCAAATATAAACAAGAAAGATCAATCATGCATAAGCATTGATTATGAAACACTTTCCAACTGAAATGTAATTTCATTTAAAAATTTCTAAAATGTGATTCATTCAGTGGTAATATCTTTTACATTATCACAGAACTACAGTAATTTATTATACTTAAATATTTAAAACTGTATCGAAATAAAAATCATCTGATTCTTTATGCAAAATCAATGAATATTTCATTCATATAACTTGTATTCCAGACTCCAGAGCTAAATAATTTTGTGTGAAAAAAATTCAGCAATTCTTATGTAATTCATCTTACAATCGCTTGAGATATTTGCATTCTGCATATGTTAAAATTAGGCTTCCTTGAAGAAATAATAAAAGTTTAGGGATCATTTAAAATCACAACTATTGTAATTGCATAGGCACGGAATTTAGATACACAGATAATACACAGATAATATATATGTGTATGTGTATGTACTCAAAGTATTGGAATCGTGCCGAGGATCGGAACTCGAATTTTCAAAGTATCTACACGTTTTGGGACTTCTAGAACACGAAAAAACTACTTTTAGGAAGACGTCTGTGTGTGTAAGGGTGTATCTGTGTATGTTTCTGTGTGTCTGTGTGGATATTACATCCACTCTAATTGAAAAACTAATGGACCGAATTTCATACAATTTGGTAGGTATGTTTTTTGTGGGAAATCCTGATGTTCATTAGATTATAGTACGATTCTTAATAAAAGAATCTGCCTTCTTTGCGAAATGGCCGCAGAAATTGCCTTTATCCACTCTAGCTAAAAACTAATGAACCAAATTTAACAAAATTTAGAGTATAATATTTCAATAACCTAAAAGTGATTTATATACCAAATTTAACAAAATTTTGTATATAAATCATTTGTAGGTTATTCTACTACGATTCGGGAAAAAGGAACGGGCTATTTTTGCGAAATGGCCAGCAAAAATCGTTATATATAAAAATAAAAGACTACGTGTGCTCAATTATATCAATTAAATTCCTATTTTATATGTGATTTTTGACAACAAAAAGAATAAGACTAACCCCATTACTCTAGGACTAGCCGTTCTTGAGATATTCTAGTTTTTTCGCGTTTTCGCTACGCCACCTTTGACAATAAGTCCAGCTATCAAATGAGAACCAAATTTAAGTTTAACGTGTAAATTCAATGTCATTTAAAATACTTATGTTGTGCAGATAAACTCAAATTATCATTGAATAAATAAAGAGAACGAATATGAGTCTGCAGAGAAAGACATGTGCTGTCCACATCAGAATTTTTAACAATATTACACCAATGATTTATAGAAGTGAACGGGGATTATTTTCAGGCCATTTCGAAAAAAATGTATAATCTATATTTAAAGATCCATCAAATTTTTGTCGAATAAAATGTTCAACAAATTTAAGCTGTGTACCAAATTTTAACTCTCTAGGACGTAGGAAAGTGCATTTAAAATGCCATCAATTAAATTTATCATGAAGAGTTATATAAAATTTAAAAAAAATGAAAAATTGTTATCTACCAAATTTATCTTAAAATATGAAGCCACTCCCATATGCAAAACGTTTAAACAAATGGAGAGATATTTATTATATAATATCTCTCTTTTTTCTTTCTGGAAGATATCCCAAAGTCAGAATTTAATTGAATTTGTTTTTTTCCCTATATTAAATAATTTTTTTAATTAAAAAAATACTTAACATATTTTACTGAATTTTTTTTTATATATTCTATGGGATAATGTGAATATTTCCTAAAAATTTCGAAGCAATCCGTGAATTTTAAATTTACTTAAAAAATGTTTGAAAAATTAGGTCCCATAGGGTTCAATGTATTTCATTTTTTCAACCCGGGTTCAATAAAAAACTAATTGGGTGATATTATTTATTTATATTCCCATAGGTCCTACAGACCGTCTGAACAACATACTAAAATTTCATTTTGATAAAGTCATTTTTACGGCAGTTATCGTGCTAACGGACAGACAGACAGACAGACAGACAGACAGACAGAATGAACAAAGTCATAAACACTTTTCAACTTTGTTGTAAAGTGTTAATTAAAAAGAACTTTAAAAGTCACGATTTTAACACAAGATGGATGCCATATTTTATTTTTAAGTGGGTCACGTGATTTCTTCATATAATGATCACGCGATCTCTTCATATAATGGATGTAATTTATATTTTAAATTTTATTTAAAAAACTACTGAATATATTTTTCTAATTTTTTTTTATATTTTATGTGATAATTTGAATATTTCCTAAAACTTTCGAAGCAATTTGTGAATTTTAAATTCGCTTAAAAAATGTTTGAAAAATTAGGTCCCATAGAATTCAATGTAGTTCGTCTTTTCAACCCGGATTCAATCCAAAACTTATTGGGTGATATTATTCATTTATATTCCCATAGGTGCCACCGACAGTCTGAACAACATACTAAAATTTCATTTTGATAAAGTCATTTTTACGGCAGTTAACGTGCTAACAAACGGACAGATAGGCAGACAAAATGAACAAAGTCATAAACACTTTCAACTATGTTGTAAAGTGTTAAAAGTAATTCTCTTTTCATATTTATTGCAAATAAACACTATTTTAATGCAACCAAATACTTCAAATACTATCATGTGATTGGACAAATATAGTCGCATTCATATACACAACAGATACATGTCTTGTCTATTTGCAAATAAATCTTGCAGATATGTTATTAAAAATGATTGTTTTCAAGTTAAACACAATTGTCAGGATTTTCAATTCATTTAATTTCTAGAGGCAAGACCGCCATAATCCTTGCCTGGAATCCAATATAAAAATGTAGCGCAAGAGCCTCCCTATTACTTCAACGAATATATATAATGCTCCCCAAAAGTTAAGCATTGAACTTTAAATCATTAAGTTCTACACCAATCGACGTCAAATTTCAGAGTAAAATAATGAAATTGGTTCACAGGAAAGAGGAAATTAATGATTTAGTTATACGAACTTTAATGTAACAGAGCATGTAAATGTATGGGTTTATTTAACCATAAATTGCTACAACAGAATAATGATGCATGTAGAGGATAAACATTCTACATGATGCATGGAAGGGGCAAGTGATACGATTAATATGGAATATGTCTCTGCAGATCCTCATACAGGCTGGGCACCGATGATTCATCCTTCAATCAAGTGATCCAAGCTGACGGAGGACAAAGATTGCCACTCCTGTATAAAAGCAGTTTGCAGTTCCTGGAGAGTAATGGGAGAAAGTAGGCAGGCAGATAGCTTCTTCAAGGGTATCACAAAAATTTTAGTTAGAATTAAATTTTTGGAAATATGCTGGCCAATCCATACGTTCAATGCCTTCATTCTGATGGTAATCTTCCTTTATTTTCCCTCTTTATGGACAAACGTGTCGCCCATTTAACAGAAATAAAGATCGATAGAAGCTACATAAGTCTGACATATGAATCAAGAACTTCATTAACATATTTCACAGTGCCGCCTGAGAAAACATAATGATCGGTGTGAGCCCCTAAAGAAGAGCCGACCCGTACCATACCCCTAACGCGAACAAAGGCATGGTCCCTCTTTATGGACAAGCGTGTCGCCCATTAAACAGAAATAAGGACAGACAGAAGTTGAATAAGTCTGACATATGAATCAAGAACTTCGTTAACATACCTTCGTTGGCGTACGTCACAGTGCCACCAGAGAAAACATAATGATCGGTGCCAGCCCCTAAAGAAGAGCTGACCATACCATCTCCCTAACACGAACAAAGACATGGTGTTCAACTATGTTACTGAATTCGTTATGTGCTCTTTATACTCTTCAGACTTGCACACGTCTACTGTTTGATTTTGGAGTAAATCTCGATTCGTGTGAGAAGAAAACATTTGTGTATCTATGCATACACACATGTATATATATATATATATATATATATATATATATATTCATATGTCAGTATGTATATACATGATATATTACATACTTGCTTATATATGCTCAGCAGGAAATTTTGAAGTCAGTTAGTGCCTTGCGGTTGTAAAAGGTTTTACATCCTTGAACAAAACCATTGTTTTCAAAATGGAACATCGAACATCTAAACATTATTTTCAGTGCAAACGGTAAGAGCAAAATACACAAGTACTGTCCAATAAAATCATTTAAATTAACAGAATATTTTAGGCATTGTAAAGCTTTTAGCTGATATGTGACAAAATATGCGTTATTAACATAGAAGAGCACATAGTTGTTTACTGTAATAAAAAGTGCTCACTATAATACCAAAGTATTAACATTGCATTTGAATAATGATATAAAAAACTGTTTTGCAATAATAGTTTATTTGAAATTGAGGGAAATACCCTTTTTTAAATATTTGCAGAAGCCCAAACAATAGCAGAGCCTAATTACGTTGATAGTTTTCCTTATCACTCCCATAAAGGGCATACTCTGCAAAAAGTTTTGCGGTCCCAACCGGGAGTCGAACCCTGAATCTCCAAACTGGCCAGCCCACGCTCTACCGTTGGCTACTGGGACAAAATTGCAAGTTCTTATTGTCAAAGTGGGCTCTGCATTCCCCCTCCCTCTTCTGACAGATTGGCGGGCAAGTGACAATCTGATTGACCATCTGCTGCTATTTTTATCTCAGGTTAGTCTCCTGCTATTTTTATCTCAGTTTAGCCTCCTGCTGCTACTATTTTTGTCTAGGTAAGTATCCTTCGTGATCGTTATCCTCTCAATTTGAAATCGGCGCTCAATCTTTCAGAGCCCACTGAATCCGTACTAGTCGTTCTAGGGTTACTTTCAGACCTCCGACGTCTTTGCACTAACCTACAGGGTTGATTTGTTCGGGCGCCATTGTAAAGAGCCTTGCTGCCCCAAACGAGAGTCGAACCCTGGATCTCCGAACTGGCCAGTCGACTCTCTACCGTTGAGCTACTGGGACGAATTTGCAAGATTTTATTTTTGAAGTGGACTCTGCGTCTAATGAAAATATATACATATTTAAACCACCTTCTTCAATATTTACCTATAATGCAAATCGCATTATAAATTTTTAACTGTTTTTTTTATTTTGAAAAATTCTTTGTGTCTAACTGCATTATCTTCTCAACGCAAGCCGTATGTTCGCTTTGAAGAATGTTGCTAATACATTTAGCCGAAAATGGGCTATAAAATATATCTGCAGAATATTCAGAACAGGGATACTTTGGGACCTCTCTGCATTTGTCATTCGTCTTCATTTCATCTTCATCTAATTCTGTTGTTTATTTGAAATGTTCTACAGAACAATAATTCCAGAGAGCAGATGCAAAAGCTTGGAACAGAAAATTTTTCATTATCTTGTTCTTACACCTAAATACTCATTTTCTATTTTATTTTCTGTAATCTCCATATAATTATCTTAAATAAGCGTATCTCATTATGTAGCACACAATTATCTTTCCTTTTGTCAGCAATAAACATTGTAAATAACTTTCGTGGAAATATCTGCAAAACCAAAACAATCTAAATGACAGTTTTTGTTCAACTCAACATTACCTCGGCTCCAGAGACAAGATGGATCTTTCGTCATTGTAGGAATTCATGCGTAATTATACGGAGAAAAAATAGGTAACAAATATAACAGGCACATGTGTCTGCTCTTTGTGAAATATTACCTTAATTATGTTTCTAGATATAAACATAAAATATATATATGTATTCTTATTAAAGCAGGAAAAGTTTCTAAATTAGTATCCTGCTTCAAATAAAAATAAATCAGGTTTGAATAAATCGTAAATCTAATATAAAGTTGTTTCACAAAAAGTCGGAATATTGTGTCATAGAATGTGTGCTTTTCTGATAAAGCAGTGAGAATTAATTTTTATAAAACAGCAATCAAATGGGGAACAACTGTAACAAGAACTGTTGTCCACACTGGGTTCCGGTCTAATTTGCTTAGTATTAGGCAAATTCAGCCTTCTACTTTGGGGTACTTGGAGTCCTTGGACCAACTTAAGCTGCAATATCTCACATTAAACCACAATTTACTATCTCATGGGCTTGTCCTCGCCTTGTTACAATTAAGTAGGATGAGTAACAGCAACAAAAATAACAGAAACTTATGTCGAACACAGGTTTTAAAACTTGAGTATTTATCTAGCCATACGACGATCAATCTATTGAGCTAGTGAGGCGGTAATTGTGCCTGCAATAGCTAAAGTGGACCTGACACTTTCTATGTTTAGATTCAGAATCGTCGTGAAACTTCAGATCTCTAATAAAATGTAATAATTGTAATGAATTGCAAAATGAGGGTATGAAAAGTAAAAGAAAAAATACAAAAATTCTCCAACAGGACATCAAACAGGAGAGATCAATCATGCCTAAAGCATTAATTGTGAAATACTTTCCAACTGCAATTCAATTTTATTTGAACATCTCTAAAATGCGATACATTCAGCGGTGATATGTTTAAAATTACCACAATACTACAATAATTTATTATATTTGAAAACCTAAAACTTCATCGAAAATAAATGGACTTATTCAAATGATGTCATCGAAATATCAATCGGCTGACTCTCTATATAAAAGCAAGAATATCTCATTCATAAACTGTTATTCCTTTCCTTTCATTCAGCGGTGATATATTTAAAATTACTCTAATTTAGTACTTAATTAATTTTTTACTCTAATTAATACAGTTTATCTAAAAACTTAAAACCATGGAGGTAAAAGTACTTTCTAACTACATGCTTAAAACTTCATCGAAAAAGGCAATACTATAAAATTGTCTGCTTCTCTATGTAAAATCAATGAATATTTCATTTATATCAGCCATATTCCAGACTCCAGAGCTAAATAATTTTGAGTTAAAAATTTCAGCAATTATTATACAACTCATCTTACAGCTTGATGTGTTTCCATTCTGCATTCGTTAAAATTAGGCTTCGCTGTAAAAATAATCAAAGTTTGATGATCATTTAAAGTAAAATATATTGTAATTGCGTTGGCGTAGTATATATAGATTCGCAGAAATTACGAAACATAAAACGGTTTTAGGACCGACGCAACACTAAATATAATTTAAAAAGAAATTTAAAATCACGATTTTTACACTGGGAAAACAAAGATGGACGCCATATTTTATTTTGAAGAGGGTCACGTGATCTCTTCATATAATATGGGTGCAATTATTATTTTAATTTTGATTTAACAAACTACCGAACATATTTTGCTGATTTTTTTTCTGTTTTTTTTGTATATTTTATGGGATAATTTGAATATTTCGTAAAATTTTCGAAGCAATTTATGAATTTTATTCGCTTAAAAAATATTTGAAGAATTAGGTCCCATAGGGTTCAATTATTTCTTGTTTTCAACTCGGGTTCAATCCAAAACTAATTGGGTGATATCATTCATTTACATTCCCATATGTCCCACAAACCGTCTCAATAATATATTAAAATTTCATTTTGATAAAATCATTTTTACAGCAGTTATCGTGCGAACGGGCAGACAGACAGAATGAACAAAGTCATAAACAAGTTCAACTATGTTGTAAAGTGTTAACTTCAGACGTATCAATGTAAGATCAAAATTCTATTTTTTTTTCCTTTTTGAAGTCACTGGGGAAAACATTAGGTTTATTTTTTACTTGGCAATGGTTAAAATAATCTGGTCAGTACTTAAAAATATCAAGAATGCATCACTTCTACCCAAATACAAGACGAATATATTCAAATGCTTTATGATAATTGGGAAAAAATGGGGGTTATTAAAAAATAAGGGCGTGAAAATTAAAATTCAATAAAAATATCTGAGTGAAATATGAAAATATCGTGAAACAAAGAGATAAATTTTTAAACTTTTCAATTTTAAGATCACTGCCTTAAGAGTGCGATAAAAACATTAAATTTTACATTTCGTTTTTGTTGCGAAAAAGTTAATGAACAAAAATTTTAGACATCATCTAAACCCAAATGTAGTAACTTTAATAGATATTCTCTCCCCAAATAGTCAATTTCGATAGAATATCTAAAATATTAGATCCAACTGAAGCCAAGTTCCTATACTGATCTGAAATTTCACTGTGCTGCCCTCATGATTTTAACTAAGCTATTGTTTTTTATTCTGATACTGATAATAATAAATGTACCTAATATATATGATATGAATGTATATTGTATAGTATAGTAGAGACTCATATTTCAGGCATTTTATATTTCCATTAAAAGGTTATTTACATAATTTTTCCCAAAGTTCCTTCAAAATACAAAAATAAGTCAAAAAAAATTTTTTTTTCATTTCAAGTTTTGGTTTACGGAATTTTCTTCTCATAATTCTAAATATACTTATATTTCTTTACAATTGTAAGATTTATATTCCTGCAGTGTATTTTCTAATTCCAATGCAACTTCTGACATACACAGAAGCAGAATATATCCAGTTTTGCTGGTTGCCTTCTTTTTGATTAAGGATTTTTCCGGGAATTCCTCGACTTCGATGTCGGAAAATCCCCCGGGGATGCTTCGCAGAAAAGAGAAGGGAACGAGTTCATTTGGTCTTGCGCATTAGTTCATAAAACATAATTGAATTTCGAGAAATACATTTAATTTCTCCTAAATCTTCCAAGAAAGAGGAAAATATAATAAATCTTGAATTTCTTCTGAAGTATATATACGGGATACTGAACTGAAGCATAACATGGTATTAAGGGGCAGAAATAGCGAGCGTATAGTTAGAATACATTTCGGAAAATATAAAATGTTTTTGCTCTGAAAATTTTTCAAGATAATTTGTACTTTGTTAGGAAAAATCTAATCTTTGTTACCGGCTGTGTAAAATAATTTTTGTGGTTGGGAAGATATTATGATCAGCGACGCTAATAAATTTGATTTCAGTTCATTATTCCTTTCCGTTAATAAACATCCATATGCACATTACTTATACCTTTCAAAATTGTTTGTGTCAGTAAAGAACAACCGTCTATAAAAATAAATAGGATTTTCATTAATTTTTATATTTCTTTTCCACTATGGTATAACCTCCCCTCTTCAGGATTAAGAACTACCATTTCATGACCTTCCCTAGTATACACGAATATTTTCCTTACAGATAAATCCATATTTGCCATGCAATCGTACAGTACACCTGATCTCGTCTTGAGAGAACAATGAATACGCTACCAATCCAGTAACGTTATTAAACACCATGATTTTGGCCGTGGTAGTGTGATGGTATAGAATTGTTTTTCTACGGGAGGTCAAATTGACGTTATACCTGTCGTTTGGCCGCTAGGCCATTAGCCAGCGACCTGTCCGGTATTTCTCTATTGATGAATTTAAAGTCACTAGTGCCAGGCACTTGTCTAAATGTTTTACAAACATAGGCAAACCCAGGTCACATAAAGTACGATCCGAGGAAGCATCAAGTCCAATTCGATGGAGATGAGCCCTAAGACAGTTCTGACCAGTCGGAAGTCAGAACTAGGAGCTTCTTCTTTTCGAGGAGCCTCTGGACTGACTGAAATGTTCCTGCTGATGACATTCCATGACTTTCCTTTAGATGCTTCCAGAGATGCTACCTCAATTTCTTTCTTGTTCAAAATTTAGATGTAAAGTTGTGCTGAAGGAAAAATAATAAGCTTTCAGAATCTCTGCTGCACCATAGCACCTTCTATGGACACGCTTTGAGTAAGCTTTTTCATTTCCTGGTTCTCCGTAGTGTGCAGGTTCCCACCGTAAAGTGATTTTGTGTATTAGATATTTTAAAAGCGCCCTATTCTCTTGAATCCGGCTACCATTGTTTCTGTGGTTGCCGGACAATGAATGGAGAGCCAAACTAGAGTCCGAGAGGATGACAACTCTGTTGAATGAAGAATAACGAAGTACGAGTTATTGCAATGCCACAAAAATGCTTCGATCTCCCCATCAAAGTTTGTTGTAGAAGCTTCAACAGGTAAATAAAAATGAAACTGTGTGGTACAAGACACTCATCCTCCTGCCCCCTCCCAAAGCTCTATCAAGTAAAGAGCCATCGGTATAAACATGCAACCCTTTGTCTTCTGAAAATCTTAAGTCTATTGAATCCAAAGCAATAGCCCGAATTTCTTCAGGAATCATTTCCCTTTTATTTACCTTCGCCTCAAGAACCATTCGAACGTCAATGTCCGATAATTCTAAGGGATACACAGGTGGCAATAAAATGTCAACCTTAAAAGTCAATATCGTGGTGCTGGCAGATTCTTTTTAACTGACTGCATGAAACCAGGTTGAATTTTTTTAGGTTTCTGTAAGTAGGACAAGCATAACTTCTCCAATAATTATTGTTTGGCAATATAATTAATTTTTGATAGAAGATTAGAGCATTTTTCTAAATTGGTTTTGTTATACTTTGGGTCTCAGTTAGTAACTGCATAGCCAATTTGGGAGCGGTTTTAACAGCTACAGTTATGACCCGCAAAGCCTGATTTTGCAAGGTTTCCAATGGTTTTACAACACTTCCTGATGCTGAAACTAAAATTTTACTACAATAACCCTGAACCGGCTGTATATAAAGTTTATAAGTGGTATTATGAGATCTTCTATTCCATCCTCATTTCACACCTGCTAAGCGTGTAAGAATAGGTAGTCGTCTTTCTGCTCTACATTTCAAATGCTCCATGATCTCGCCAGCTTAGTTTATTGTCCAGTACACAACCCAGATAGGTCAATGGGTCCTTTAGCTGCAAGGTTCCATAAAACAAAAGGTTGTCTGTTTAATGTAAAGACTTGGCTAGTAGTTTTGTTTTGGTTCACGATCATCCCGTTTTCTATGGAACCAGACTTCCAAACTTTTAAGTGATTGGTTAAGAGTTTTATTAAGACCATCTTGTTTCTTTTCTGTTGCACTGCTCCATATGACAATATCATCGACAAAAAATGCCACTTCGACGGGACAATTTGAAGTCAAGAACTCTGGTAGGTCATTGATAAATACATTAAAGATTGTATTTATTGCGGTACCTTGTGGTAAACCCGTTTCGTTCTGTTTAAACCTTGAAATGCTATCGTCATATCAAACTGCACAGAAGCGCTGGGAAAGGAAATCCTTGATCCATAACAGCATTTTGTTTGTTATTCAAAGAGTTTGAAACTTCTGAACATCTTTTAAACGCCAGATGCTATAGTAAGCAGACTTAAAGTCCACGAAGGTAGCAAGAGTTGATCTTCTATTGTCAAGTTCATCCTTTATAGATTGGCTTAGACGTGCAATTTGTTGTACAGTAGAATGGTACTGTCTAACGCCAGCTTATTCCATTGATAGCAAACCGCCAGTCTCGAGGTACCAGTTGAGGTATGTTACTATCATCTTTATCATCAGTTTTAAAAGCACACCAGTTAGAGCAATAGGTCGATAACCTTCGATTGAATGTGCAGGTTTATCTTTTTAGGAATTGACATAATAATGGTTTTTTCCAAATGGTAGAGACTGTAGAATTCTAACTCAAATTAAAGAGTTGTAAAAATAAGTACCTCAAGGGCATTTTTCAAAGTCTTTTTATGAATTCTGGATGTATCGTATCCGGTCCAAGACTCTTTCCACATTCCAGTTCTTTAATGGCCTCCTTTAGTTGCAGCAGGATGTCATCCAAGTTGTTGTAGAAGATTACATGACTAGTAATTTGAGATGAAAGGTTTTTGCTATTTCCTCTCTTATAGCATTATCCTTTTTTTTCTTTTTTTTTTTAAAAAAGGTCATTTCTTAATAGTTGAGTTTTTGAGTAAGAATAAACAATTGCATTTGAAATTGCTTAGTCATCGGATAAAATCCTTCCATTTACCTCAATAGGATGTTAGGATGTTTATTGGTTCCATTTTTAAAACTGTTAACAAATTTAAAAACTCTCCTATTATCTTTTCTATAGTCTATTTTTTCAATAAAACTCTGGAAGCACTTTTGCTTCGATCCAATGAAGAATTATCACATTTAAAAAAAAATCTGATGTGGGCAACAAATGACTTTCCTTATATAATGCAATGAATTTACTACTTTTACAGTAAAAAAATAGGTTTTTCTTATTGTAGATACTTGCATTCTTTCCAAGACATTGAATTTTCGACAATTAGTCGTCATTTTCATTAATTTAGCGTCATTTTTATCCATTTGGCGAGATTTTCGTTAATTTGGCAGCATTTCAAAAAGTCGTCAAGTTGGCGACATTCAGCCAAATTCGTCGCCAAAATCTCGCCAAGCGTTACGGACGGAGAAATAAGTTATTCTTATAGCAGTTAAATTACTATTGGCGTTCAAATACGAAAGCATTACTCAAAGTATCTTTTCTCATGAATGGAACGAGCTAGATCCACGAGAATAATGTCACCAAATTTATCGCATGATATTACATATGAAAAGTGAACATGTTTCTCAAGAGTTAATATTTTCTTTTAATTCATTGGATTTTTTGATAAATTTATTAAATTATCCTCGCCCCCCCCCCCCCCCTGCATGGCAAGGGTTGCAGGAATCATCACTACACCCCAGTAACATACATACATATATGTATCAGGTCCAAGCACAGGAATTCAAAATGGAGGCGGGGGAGAGGGTTTTTCCCTTAGTAAGAACAGCATCATTTCTGCTTGAATGTTTTCTCCCAATGGGGGTTAACCCCCCCCCCCCGCCTTGTACACTGATTTGATATATATATATAGAAGGAGAGAGGAGGAGTGAAAATTGATAACACTTTTTCGAAAAAAAAATATATTTTTAAGATTTTCATGAAATGAAATTTTTCAATGAAAATATATAGGGATAGAAAATGCTCACACTCACATCATTGATTATGTTACCACTAAAATATTAGAAACCTTTACCAATATAGCCAATACAAAAAATATTTCTATACATAATATGCACAAACACATTTTAAGACAATATAAATAGTAATTTCAAAATATATTTATGAGATAATTCTTTAGCTGTATCTCACATTGAAAGTAGTTAATTAACCCATTTTGGACCAACGTTGCGTATAGGCAACATTATTTTGGGGACTTTTTAATGTCCTAATTAAATATTTTTTCTCCATTTAGTCGTATCATATTTCAAAGTATTTCCTCCAATTAGAGTATCTTTTTTTTTTAAATGATAAAATATTTTTCTTTTGAAATTTTTTTAAACGTGGAAGGTTTCAGCCCCCCCCCCCCCCCCAATGCACGGCTTTGGTCGAATATTATAATAATTCATATCCATAAACAAAATACTTACAACGAAATGATCTTCACAAACATAACGCGCGAAGTTTGCAGAAAGTTCAGAACTTTTCTTCGCATTTCGTTTCATAGCAATGCACCACAACTTTCTTTCATTACAATTTCTTTGCACACTCAGAAATAATTTATTGGGTGTCGTAAACGAAGTATTGGTACATTTTGGAACGATATAATACTTGTATCTTAGCTACATTGCAATCTGTTTGTGAAAGTAGCAAAAATCGCTGAATTCAGTACTCCAGTTTGCTTTCTTGTAATCCGATGGCACCTGCCGGCACTTACTACGTCACGGCTTGGATTATCACGTGACTCCCTGTTTTTGTATGCTTTCATAGAAGCTGAATTTTAAGTGTAAATATAAAAATTAATATTTATCAGAAAAAAGGCAAAAATGTGTTTTCTGTTATTTTTCCCACATTTTGAATCGATTTAAACGACTTTTAGAAAATGTTGCATTTCTCCATTATCTCCTTCCTTAGGATAACCATACTTTTCCCCCAGTTCTGAATATCTTGCGGATTTGGGGTTTGCACAGTCAAAATTCGCATGTGTATGTGTGTGTATTTGTGTACTCTGTTGCAAAATATATATGCACTCAGAAAAAAATTCAGCTGCAGCCGTGAAACTCGGCTTGCAAACGTCGTTTTAATAATTATGCAAACGATCAAATTGTCAGTACCAATGATGGTATAAGGTTCATACAAAGCGAATGAGAAATATGCAGCATTTAAAGCGGCTGGTGTTCCTTCTCACGACTTGAACTGGATATTTTGCTTTGATACTGCAAGCTGTGAACAGAGATGCCTTTGAGATGTACTCGACGAATCCACGAACAATTATCGGATTTAGATAAAGGTCGTATCATTGGCCTAAAAGCAGCTGGTTGACTCAACAAACGTATCAGTCACCATCTTGGTCGGATCTATTAATTAGTTCTTCAGTGTCAGCAACAGTGGATATGCAACTGTCGCAGAGGCTCAGTATTCTGCAGACATATAACTGCTCGAGAAGATCGTGCAGTCAGGAGAGGAGCCACTTCTACAACAATGGCGTCGCCATTCGAAGATATCTGCCATCCTGTATGGATTCTGTATCAAACGATACCATTCGGAGACGACTGACAGAAGGTGAAATTATATGTCGAGGTCTATTATGGCACCATCCACTGACCCCTGAACATAGGCAGAGCTGTCTGGATTGGTGCCTAGCTCGGTCAAACTGGATATTATACGATTGGATGCATGTAGTCTTTAGCGACGAAACCCGCTACTCTCTCAGTGCTGATTACCGCCGCATACGTGTGTGGACTGGCCAGCTTTCTGATTCCGTATTTGTTGTTGAGCTACATATGGACATCACACGTAGCATGACAGTCTGCGGAGCAATGTCATGGGACAGCCAATCTACTTTAGTTATGCTGCAAGACAATCTGATGTATTTTTGTACGTCGACGATATTCTGCAGCCAACTATTCTGTCTATGCTGTTAAGCCCCTCCCATATTCCATTTACCAACAAAACAATACGCTACCACATACTGCACAACTGTCTCAACAATGTTCTTGAGGATTTAATACCCACTTATGGCCATCCAGGTCTCCAAACCTATCACCAATATAACACGTCTGGGACATGCTAGGGCGGCAATAGCCGCTTTCTAAGAATACCACTAAATTGCCTAACCAGTTGCAATATTTGTGACAGAACCTTCCGCAAAGTGACATAAGCCATTAATTGACTCTATGCCGCACCGAATATCGGTTTATGTAGCTGCCGGAGAAGGATTAACCACTTACTAAAATGTCATCTTCTTGTTGCCACCACTTCATAAAAAAAACTTCTTTTTGCTCCCAAATTCTAATCATCTAGATATCTCCTCAAACGATATATACATTCCGAGTTTCGCGACTGAAGCTCAATTTCTTATGGATATATTATTTTGCAACAGAGTGTATTTTATCAATTACTTTCGATTATTGCACTACCTACTATATTTAAATTGTTTGCATTATGGTTTGTTTCTGAGGAATGTTAGTGCACCCAATTAAATGAATGCATGTTAAGTGAACAAAAGTGTAAAAAATTAAGGGTTTTTAAGAACTTGTGCAGTGAAATATGTATTTGTGGTTATTTCACACGTTCGAAATTTGTTCGAGAGATTGTCGAGACGGTAATGACTGTACGTTAATATAACAACTTAAGCATTCTCACAATCATAAGCATTTACAGAGATCTTTTCACTGTATAAAACTAGCATAATGACTGTTTTGCTTAAATCTTGTGACTCATTAGTTTGACAACCACGGTCTGCCTCATTTAGGTGTTGCCTCTATCCCCAGGGATTACTTAATTGGGAAGATAAATCGTCTGTGCCAAACCTGTGCCAAAATCCGAGGGGTTATATTCCATACTAAGCATTACGTGGCTCCTCTCTGCATCTTTTAGAATGATTTTACTGCCATTTTCGGAATAGAAAACTTCATTCTGTTGCAGCAATTTAAAGCTAAATAAAGCCTTACATCTACATGCTTGTCTCATTAAACTCTGTATACCTCACTAGAGTATTTCCCTGTGAAATGTGGAGCCGATCGGTGCATAATTCATGAATTATGCTCAATTTACCGTTCCGTATTAACTTTTGGAGGGCACTGTATATATCCCCTCTAATAACTGTAAAAAATGCTTTACGTGTACTCTATTTCTGTATTGACCAATTGCACATGACGTCATAACCGGTAAATCTACTTTCTGATACCTCTGCTTTGGACGGAAAATTCGATTTTCTGTCCCATGTTAAAGTATGCCTTTTTTTCTAACGTTCGAAGTTTCAGCTATTACAATTGCGTATTTTTTAAGGATACAAAAATTATAAATTGCTGCGCTCAGAATTGTGGTGCTCTCAATATACTTTTCTCGAAGGCATAAATGTATGTTTTTTTCATCTCATCTATATATAATGTGATATCAAGGCTTGATCCATTGCCGCATCGGCGTTTATTTCGTCTAACCATAACGTCACATTAAGACGAAAGTGCAATGTGACGTCACATGATTGCAAACGTGCAAATGTTCAATATATGAGCTCAGACAACGGTTACGGCTGCTTTGACAGATATAGGAAATTAAACAAATTGAAAATCTTGACAATTATGTTCAATTACAGAAATAAGCATTGTTTAGAAAATATCTACACGATTTAATTGTGAATACCCGGGACATGTACACGCTATACATTGCCCCGGCCGCCCATCAAACTGCTCTATGTCCAAGGATGAGCCGGTCCGCCTGGGCTTTCGACACTATACATTGCCCGGCCACTCAACCAGCTGCTCATATCCTAGGGTGAGTCGGGTGGCCTGGGTCTTTCACACTATACATTGCTACTTATGGCCTAGGACGAGTCGAATGATCTAGGCTTTCGACACTATGCATATGACCACATCCACATTTGCCCACTCCCATTTCTAGTATTTGGGGGGTTTCATGGTGCATTGAAATGGTGTTTATTTGCAATAAATAAGATGGGGTGTAAATTAAGCAGATTGTCTAACTCCGAGTCATTGTTTTTGCAATTGTTAGATCAAGAAAAATTACGGAAAATGAAAAAATTCACATTCTTTTTTTCAACCCTTCTTTTCTTAATTTGATAAATTAATTTTACCGCCCTTACCGTAATTGCACTAATTCCGCCATTTCAAGACAAAATTTCATTTTATTTTATTTATATCTCTACAGGTCATAGGTACATTTTAGATGACAGCCATTTGGACAGCTTTTAGTTTACCCGGATAAAAAAGAGAATAACATTATTGCTTAAAGAGTATAAAATAGCGAAAATTTAAAAAGTGTACCGTGTATATTTCGATAATGTTTTTAAAAAATCTGATGTGGGCAACACATGACTTTCCTTATGTAATGCAATGAATTTACTACTTTTAGAGTTCAAAAAAATGTTATTCTTATAGTGGATGCTTATATTATTTCAAAGATATTGAATTTTCTTCACTTAATCGCCATTCTCATTGATTTAGCGTCATTTTTATCCATTTGGCGAGATTTTCGCTAATTTGGCAACATTTTGGAATGTCGCAATGTTGGCGACATTCCGCTAAATTCGTCGCCAAAATCTCGCCAAGCGTTATGGACGGAGAAATAAGTTATTCTTACAGCAGTTAAATGACTATTGGCGTTCAAATACAAAAGTATTACTCAAAGTATCTTTTCACATGAATGGAACGAGTTAGATCCATGAGAATGATGTCACCAAATTTATCGCATGATATTACATATGAAAAGTAAACATGTTTCTCAACAGTTAATATTTTTTTTAATTTATGGGATTTTTTTGATAAATTAATTTGAAAAATGTGCAATATATCGAGAACAGTTCATGCTAGCGTTCTAAAGTTTATGTCAATCGTTTTCTAAGGACAACTTATACAAGAAATATCTATTTGCGTAACTTTATTAAAGGTTTTTATTTTTTGGTGATTTTTTCAAAATTTCACTCGAAAATTTAGGGGACTTCTGAACATTCGATTGTGTTTTAAAACAATAGGCTTCCAGTATTCATGGATTGTGATTTTTGAACCAAATTTCATTCGAATCGCTCCATTCGTTCGTGAGATATCGTCTCCACAGACTCACTGACACACACACACACACACACACACACACACACAGACATCACCTCAAAAATGTTTGTTTCGTGATCAGGGATGCTTGAAACGTGCACTTCCGTCGAAAACTCTAATTCGAATTTTCGATCCCGTCACAATAGTTTACTTATACATTATGTATATATGGAAAGTAATAATATGTTATATATAAAGTTATTTCGTTTGACAGTAAATGTTAGATCTATTCTGCATTAATCATGAAACCTGGCCTGAAGAAGGCCACAGTTAATTGAAATATGCAGAACATGCAAACGCGTACTACGCTCTTCAATCAACGTTAACGGGCTATAAGGAAAAATGCAAATCTTGTTGTCGTGATGCATGAAAATAAGTTTGCTTAAATTTCACCAATATTAATTTAAATCAATAAACAGCTATTATGTTATAATCTTTGTATATATAATATTCTACACTTCCACAGTGCTGCCCAGTTGTAACACGGGCAGCATCCCGGCTATAAAATAACTAATCCATTTTAAATAAAAGATTTTAAAAGAATTTATTCATTGAAACTTTCTAAAATTTCTAAATGAAATCTGTCCATACATTAGCAATATTTAAGACTTTTGACAGGGGCCTGCTGGCATGTTTGTAAATGTAATTCATATTTCAAATAAAATCCCAAAATTTATTTAAATTTTAAACTTTTTACTTAATTGTTTTTTATCTATATATAAAAACTTATTTTAATATTCACCAGCTGAAGTGCTCACATCTGGCGGTTAATTATTTTAGGTGTCGCTTTTTAAGGGTAACTTTTATAGCAGTCACAGTTAATTAATTATACGCCTCAGTAGAGCAGTTTTTTATCATAGACAAAGAAGGAAAATGCTGGAGACTTGCAATTATTAGGAAGCCTATTTTCTTTACCCTACATATCCCATCTACATTTCGTATAATTTTTCGAAATATCTTACAGTACTTTTGATCCCGAAAGCTATGTAGCCAATGGCAATTTATTTCACAATGTCTATGCACTTTTACATTCCCTATGATATATAGTATGCTACGTGTAGAAAAGTATTATGATAGAGTCAAACATTCGAAATTGAGTTTTATTATATTTACACATTTTGTAAATGTTAGAACATGATTACACTGTTTTTAGGGGTATGGCTGTTTTGACATATGCAAGTGTGGAGTACCTATCCTTGCAATTGGAATGTAATGTAAATATGTGTCAATTGCAACTCAATAACTTTCATATTTTCATGAAATTTGTCATATTTTTGTCATCTATTTGTTCATAAATTATCACATATTTCTTTGGAAATATATCACACCTCACGTATGTTTTCTAAGATGAAATAATACATGCTTGCCTTAAAATATAGTTCCATTGCTTCATCACAAATATATGAATGTTAAATATTATTGTTTTACGAACAGTACATGCTCGTTTTAGTTCTACATTAATTTCTACTTGATATTATCAAACTCACTAAACTTATTCCAGGAAACGGTTATTATCACAATTAATTTCATTCCACATTGCAGATGAAGATTAATAAATAAAAGCGAAACCCACCAGTAAATGATTCGATTTCTCTCCTATTATAAATTATTTTGAATGAAACTGAAATTATGAACATTGGACATTACATAGCCAAGTACTGGAAGCGAGAAAATCTTCCTGAACTTAATATACATCTATCAATCGTCAACATTAAGACAGAAAAGAAATCAAAAATGTCTTACATAAGCAAAAAATCCGATGTGGACAGCATATAAGTTTTCTATATAATGCAGTATATTTATTTCTGTCACAGTTAAAAATTAATGTATAAGAGCACGCCACAATGCTTTTGACGTTGAATGTACATTTGGAATTCTTCGAATGACAAACAACATGCAAAAATATTTCGAAATACCCAATTAACTTATATTTCGCGCAACTCTAAATTAACATTTTCAATATTGATAGCAGCTGCAATAATATAGTCCATATATTAAAATATATTAATAATTATTTCGTCCATTTGGCGTCATTTTCGTTAATTTAGCGTCATTTTTGCAAATTTAGTTAGATTTTCATCAATCTGGGGGTGAAATATTAACAAGTTGGTGATATTTCACTAAATGAGTCGCCAAGTACGCCAAACGTATTGGCAAGTGTTTCAAAAACAAACGGAGAGACGATCTTCTATTGTGAATGGAACGAACTTTATTCACGAGAATTATGTTAACAAATTTACAGCATTATTACATATGAAATGGAATATATTTAACGATAGTGTATACTTTTAATTTTATAGGATTTTTCCATAAATTTATTTGAAAAATGTAAAATATCCCAAAAGTTGAAGTTAGAGTATTAAAATTTGCGTCCTTCGTTTCTCACATACGAAATAATCATTTACATAACATTATTGAAGACTTTGATTTTTCAATGATTTTTTTTATTTCAAAATTTCATTCTAAAATTTGGTGGTCTTCGAAATATTCAACTGCGTTTAAAATCAATAAGATTCCAGTATTCAGAGATCGTAATATCTGTACCAAATTTCGTTTTAAAAGCTCTATTCGTTCGTGAGATATCCCATCTATAGACTTACGGACACACATACACACAAACATGCACGCACACACAGACACCACCATAAAAACGTTCGATTTGAGTTTAGGCATGTTTGAAAAGTGCTATTCCGTCGTAAACGCGAATTCGAATTTTCGACTCCATCACAATAATTTACCGATACTTTATACTATGTATATAATTAGTAAGTTATTGGTAAAGTAATTAATTTACAATTCGCACCATGCCCTTTGGCAAAGAATTCAGAGCAACCTGAAGAAAAGGTCAGCAGCAGTTGACTAATTCTTTCTATAGCGAAGAGCAAAATGTATAAGAAATTAAGAAGTTGAATATAATTTTTTATGCGTGTGGTATTTCGAGAGCTCGGACAGGTAATTTTATGACTTTTCAATACAATGAAATAAATTTAGAATGTTTTTTTAAATTTCATTTAGAGTGTTCTTGAGCGTCACTTTACTGTCCTCTGAAGAGATCCAAATTCGGACTCAAGAGTAATACAGAGGGTTGCTCACGTCTGATGTACAGTACAGCCTTATCCTAATGAGTAGGAATCGAAAATAAAAGTGTCGCAGGAGATATTTTTTGGCACAATATGGTGTTTGGTAAATTAGTGTCCTCTTCAGAAACGATACAATGAACAACAGAAATCAACTGTAATATCTTATAAATGTTCTCCGTCAGAGAAAATGCGCATTTGAATTCCAAAAAGAATATTACTGGGTATTTTGATAAGCATTGCGGGTGTCACCGTGTGAGAGGCCCTGATAGCACATATTTTTAACAGGTATTTATTTTCTTCCGTATGCACGTTTCGTTCGTTCCTGATGTCGATTCCTGCTATTTCTCCCGGCTGTGCCCAAACTGTTTCCGTGTTTACGCTGAGTACGGGCACGTTAAGTATGTGAGCCGGTAAGTTCTTTTGAGAGGGTTGTGGTAGGGGAAGGAAGGTACGGTCCCGGTGAATGCCATCCCTACTAAGTTCCGATCTGAATTGGATGGCACTTCCTGGTCGTCCAAACATATAACTTACACCTTCGGGTGGTTCGAACGGTGTGGGACGACAATGCATGTATTTACCCTAGATCAAAATATATCCATTTAATTTTTTATCTAATTGGCATTTCAGTTACCTAAGCGTTGTCTTGGTGTTTGTTTTATTTCAGTAAAATTGCAAATATGAAACTATCATTTTTTTTTCGAAACTATCCGCTGAAACGAAAAAACTGAAATTAAAGGATAAATATGCGTAACCATATTATGCAGGTGGTAATGTTTTACAGCAAAGCGAATTAAACCATTTTTACAAATAGGGGAAAACTGATGTAAAAATATCGTCATGTTTATGGAATTTTTGGCGATTTAACATAATTTAAAAATGTGTAAACCCAAAAATCTCAGCCTTAAATTAAAGGGGGAAGATTGGGAGATTTTCTTTTGCTTCTTGGAACGCTCACTCCATAGAGCGTTAGTCTCGAAATTTCGAGATCTGTCCACCGCTAAGCAGAAGTTTATCTGGCACCCCAGTAATATTGTTTACTGTGGTATACGTGATAAATATTGTGCAGACAAAAATAAGTAACAAACAAGAAAGATCAATCATGCATAAAGCATTGATTACGAAACACTTTCCAACTTCAATGCAATTTTATTTAAACATCTCTAAAATGCGAAACATTGATCGGCAATATTTTTTAAATTATCACAATACTGCATTAATTTATTATATTTGAAAACTTAAAACTTGATGGAAAAAAATGAACTTCATTCAAATGACGGCATTGAAATATAAATTGCCTGGTTCAAACATCTCTAAAATGCGATACATTCCTCGATAATGTTTTTAAAATTGTCATAATACTACAATAATTTATTATATTTGAAAACTTCATCGAAATCAAATGAAATTTATTCAAATGACGTCATCGAAATATAACAAGCCTGGCTCTCTCTATAAAAGCAGCACTTCATTCATTACCAATTTTCCATTCCTTTCATTCATCACAATACTATAATAATTTATTTTATTTAAAAACATAAGACCATGGAGATACAAGTAATTAAACTCTATGCTTAAAACTTCGTCGAAAAAATCGTCCTTCTCTCTGTAAAATCAATTGATATTTCATTCATATCAGCTATATTGCACACTCCATGAGCTAAATAATTTTGCGTTAAAGAAATGCAGCAATTCTTGTACAACTCATTCAACATCTTTTGGTATTTACATTTTCCATAAGTGAAAAATAGGCTTCGTTGTAGAAATAATCAATGGATAATCCTCTAATCTCAAATATATTGTAATTGAGGTATTTCAGTATGTAGATGCACAGAATTTAAGCAAAAATAAAGCGGTTTTAGGACGGATGCACCAATCAGTATGAATTAAAAAGAACTTTAAAAATCACGATTTTGGCACAAGATGGATGCGATATTTTATTTTGAAGTGGGTCATGTGATCTCTTCATATAGTGGTCACGTGATCGCTTCACATAAAAGGTGTAATTAATATTTTAATTTTTATTTAAAAAACTACTGAATATATTTTGCTGAAAATTTTTTTTATATACTTTATGGGATAATTTAAATATTTCCTAAAATTTTTGAAGTAATTTGTGAATTTTAAATCCGCTTGAAAAATGTTTGCAAAATTAGGTCCCATAGGGTTCAATGTATTTCATGTTTTCAACCCGGGTTTAATCCAAAACATATTGGGTGAGATTATTCATTAATATTCACATAGGTACCGCAGATCGTCTGAACAACATACTAAAACTTCATTTTGATAAAGTCATTTTTACGGCAGTTATCGTGCTAACGGACAGACAGACAGACAGAATGGACAAAGTCATAAACACTTTACAACAAAGTTGAAAAAGTAGATAGAGTTGTTGAAACAAAACAATATAAGTTATGAAAAGTCAAATTTTTTTGTTATTATCTTACTATAATTTTATTTTTTCCTGCTTTTAACACTTTACAACAAAGTTGAAAAGTGTTTATGACTTTGTTCATTCTGTCTGTCTGTCTGTCCGTTAGCACGATAACTGCCGCAAAAATGACTTTATCAAAATGAAATTTTAGTATGTTGTTCAGACGATCTGTGGCAAATAAAAAAAAGACGAGAAAGAATAAAATAAAGACGATCTGTGGCAAATTTAAATAAACATTAAAATAACAATTACACCCTTTATATGAAGAGATCACGTGGCCATTACATGAAGAAATCCCATGACCATTATATGAAGAGATCACGTGACCCACTTCAAAATGAAATATGGCATCCATCTTGTATCATAATCGTGATTTTTAAAATTCTTTTTAATTTATATTTAGTGTTGTATCCGTCCTAAAACACCTTTATTTTTGCTTAATTTCTCTGCATCTATATTCTGAAACAACTCAATTACAATATATTTGAGTGCAAATGATCATCAAACTTTGATTATTTCTACAACGAAACCTAAATTTCAATTTTGGAGAATGTAAACAGATTAAGCTGTAAGACGAGTTGTATAAGAATTGCTGAATTTCTTTAACGCTAAATTATTTTGTTCTGGAGTCTGCAATATAGATGATATGAATGAAACATTCATTGATTTTACATAGAGAAGCAGACAATTTAATGGCAAACTTTTTCGATGAAGTTTTATGCATAGAGTTAAATTACTTTTATTTCCATAGTTTTAAGTTTTTAAGTAGAATAAATTATTGTAGTACTGTGATGAATGAAATAAAAATATATGAATGAAATATTTACTGCTTTTACACAGAGGGCCTGGGGATTTATATTTCGATGACGTCATTTGAATCATGTTCGTTTTTTTTTTCGATAAAGTTTTAAATTTTCAAATATAATTAATTATTGCAGTATTGTGATAATTTTAAAAATATTACCACTGAATGTATCGCATTTTAGAGATGCCTAAATAAAATTAGAGTTGAAAAGTGTTTTATAATCAATGCTTTATGCATGATTGATCTTTCTTGTTAATTTATGTCCTAAACTTCTCAACTTTATTTCTCAAGAAGCGTATTCTCGTGATTGGCACGTGATTTGCTATTGTCTCGTGATTGGTTTAATATGGCAGAAGATAGAATTTGTCGACGAATTTCTTCTATGATGTGTACTGTTCGAAAGAAGTTTTCGTCGAACTTTGTATTTTTATGTTCAGTTCGGTAATTTGGGATTTGGTGGTGTAAATAAACGTTGTGAGGACGCTGAGTGAATAGGTACTTAGGACAGCAACTGAAAATACGGGTCAGTCTGTTGTGTTAGAATTTGAATGTTAAGCTTCCGAACAGTATTAATATTATTTGCAAATATATCTGCGTTTTTATTAACACTTTACAACAAAGTTGAAAAGTGTTTATGACGTTGTTCATTCTGTCTGCCTGTCTGTCTGTCTGTCCGTTAGCACGATAACTGCCGTAAAAATGACTTAATCAAAATGAAATTTTAGTATGTTGTTCAGACGGTCTGTAGGACCTGTGAGAATATAAATGAATAATATCACCTAATTAGTTTTGGATTGACTCGGGTAGAAAAAATAAAATACATTGAACCCTATGGGACCTAATTTTTCAAACATTTTTTAAGCGGATTTAAATTTCACAAATTGCTTCGAAAATTTTAGGTAATATTCAAATTGTTCCATAAAATATATAAAAGAAATTCAGCGAAATATATTCAGTAGTTTTTTAAATAAAAATTAAAATAATAATAGCACCTCTTATATGAAGCGATCACGTGACCATGATATGAAAAGATCACGTGACCCACTTCAAAAGGATATATGGCATCCATCTTGTGCCAAAATCGTGATTTTTAAAGTTCTTTTTAATTCATATTGATTGGTGCATCCGTTTTTGATTAAACTGTGTGCATCTACATACTGAAACAACGCAATTACAATATATTTGAGTTTAAATGCTCATGCGAATTTGATTATTTCTACAACGAAGCCTATTTCATACCTATGTAAAATGTAAACAGCAAATAATGTGGAATGAGTTGTATTGAAATTGCTGTATTTCTTTAACACAAAATCATTTAGTTCATGGAGTCTGCATAGCTGATATGAATCAAATATTCATTGATTTTACAAAGAGAAGGACGATTTTTTTCGATGAAGTTTTACGCATAGAGTTTAATTACTTGTAGCTCCATGGTCTTAATTTTTAAATAAAATGAATTATTATAGTATTGTGATGAATGATATGAATGGGAAATTATTTATGAATGAAATGCTGCTTTTATAGAGAGAGCCAGGCGTGTTATTTTTTCTATGACGTCAGTTGAATGAATTTCAGTTGTTTCCGATGAAGTTTTCAAATATAATAAATTATAGTAGTATTATGATAATTCTAAAATTATTACCGAGGAATGTATCACATTTTAGAGATGTTTAAACCAGGCAATTTATATTTCAATGCCGTCATTTGATCGAAGTTCATTTTTTTCGATGAAGGTTTAAGTTTTCAAATATGATAAATTAATGTAGTATTGTGATAAATTTTAAAATGTTACCGAGGAATGTATTGCCTTTTAGACATGTTTAGATAAAATTGCATTGAAGTTGGAAAGTGTTTCATAATCAATGCTTTAAGCATGATTGATCTTTCTTGTTTTTTGTATTATACATTGTTACAACGTATCCTCTCAAATCCTGCGTATACCTTCAGGATAGAAAAATGAGCTCGAGTATTTGGATGACTAACACTTTTATTTAAAAGAACCAATAAGCGTAAGCAGTAACAATATAAAGTTAATAACGCTATAGCTTTTTTAAAAAAAATAACAAAACTTTCAGGTATAATAAAACATCAATTAAATGTTCAAATAATTCACAAACAGAAAATTATGTTGCCAAAACACTAAAGTATTTCACAAATCACTTTGATTTACCTTGCATCTACTCCACGGCAATTCCATTATATATTTTCCATAGAAATCTCTAGAAAATTGACGACTCATCGAAAGTAAGAGCAATATCGAGAAAATTCGAGTACTTTAGAAAACACGCCAAAAGTCGCCAAGTAAACGATAGTTCACCAAATCTAGTCTCAAGGTTACCTTCAAATAAAGTAATGATTGCTTGTAAATGTGTTTTCTTCTTGTTGAGAGACGGCACGCACAGAAACATTTTATGAATTCGTTACAATATCTAGTTTCTAAGTTTTGAGTTATCCAAAGTAAGCTAGTAATAAATTATTTGAAATTACCGTTTATCGTGTGCCTTTCTTAGAATTCTGAAGGTTAGGTGATATGATATTACTTTCCTTATATACATAATGTATAAGGAAAGTATTGTGACGGGGTCGAAAATTCGAATTCGAGTTTTCGACGGGAGAACACGTTTCAAGCATCCCTGATCACGAATCGAACATTTTTGAAGTGATGTCTGGCTATGTGTGTGTGTGTGTGTGTGTGTGTGTGTGTGAAAGTATGCGTGTGTGTGTGTGTGTGTGTATGTGTGTGTCAGTGAGTCTTTGGAGACGATAACTGACGAACGAATGGACATATTCGAACGAAATTTAGTACAAAAATCACAATCAGTAAACACTGGAATCCTATTGTTTTTATACGCAATCGAATGTTCAGAACCCCCCTAAATTTTTGAGTAAAATTTTGTAAAAATCGTCAAAAAATCAAAACCACTAATAAAGTTACAGAAATAGACATTTCTTATGTAATTTTTCATTAGAAAACGATTGACATAAGTTTTAGAACGCTAACGTGAACCACTCACAAGATATTGCACATTTTTCAAAAAAATTATCAAAAAGTCATATAAAAGTCATATTTTCATAAAAAATAAAGTCATATAAAATAAAGTCATATAAAAAACATATTTCCTATTGAGAAACATGTTCACTTTTCATATGTAATACCATGCAATAAATTGGGTGACATTATTCTAGTGGATCTAGCTCGTTCCATTCATGAAAAAAAATAGAGTAATACTTTTGTATTTGAACGTTAATAGTCATTTATCTGCTGTAAGAAAAACTTATTTCTCCGTCCATAACGCTTGGCGAGATTTTGGCGACGAATTTGGAGGAATGTCGTCAACTTGGCAACAATTTTAATTGTTGCCAAATTGACAAAAATCTCACCAAATTGATAAAAATGACTCTATAATCAATGAAAATGACGACTGATTGAAGAAAATACAGTATTTTAGAATATAAGTATCTACTATAAGAAATAACATTTTTTTTAAACTGTAGAAGTAGTAAATTCATTGCATTATATAAGGAAAGTCATGTGTTGCCCACATCAGATTTTTTTTATTTAAGATTGGAGTTATTGTAGATTTATTTCCATTTCAGATCTAGGATTATTTCAAGTTGAGTTTGTTTTCAATTCGCGTTGAACTTGAGTATATTTGAAGTACATTTTTATTGAGGTTCTAATAAAACAATAGAAACCTTACGTGGTTTCAAACTACAGAAAAATAAGTGGGATACTTCTTTAGCCTGGGTACATCAACCCTTAAACTCGCTTTTCTCGATCACCAGCTGAACGGAACTTTTAAATTTCTATTCAAAATAAAATTAATCCCTTTGATACAAACATATCCAAGCAACACTGAATATTAATGCATAAAACCATCAAGTGAACTTTAACGTCTAGTAGTTTTGAGTGATGATTTGAAAAACATTTCCTAAAGTCCCTTATTCATCTTTATATACATCAAAATTATGCATATTTTCCCTTCAAAATTCTTTTATCAACATTTTCTTATAATTCTATTTCTTCTCTATTTGTTTACATTTTTAAGACTAGGATTTTGTTTTCTAATTACACATAGTGACATTTATCTAAGTATTATACAAGAGCAAAATAAATCCTATTTTGTTTAGTTGCATCTTTCTTAATTAGGGATTTTTTCCAGGTATCTCCGGGCAGGAAAATCCTTGGAGATGTACTTCACGAAAGAAAAGTGAATATGCAAATGTAGTTTTACCCATTGCTTCATAAAATATAATTATATTTCGCAAAGCCTACGCTCATTCCTACGAAATCCTTGAAGAAAAGATAAAACATAACGTCTTGTAAAATATACGACTGATATATGATGTGGAATAATTAAGAAAAAGCTTCAAAGCTATTTAAAAGTGCATTTTTAATTTCCCTGCAATACATGATAATGTATAGGGAAAGTATTGGAATCATGCCGAAAATCGCAACTCGAGGTTTCGAGGGATTTATACATTTCGTGACCTCTATAATACGAAAAAACTATTTTTAGCGTGACGTCTGTGTGTGTGTCTGTGTGTCTGTGCAATGTATGTATCCACTCTAAATAAAAAACTAATGGACCGAATTTCAATAAATTTGGTAGGTGAGTCATGACCCTAGTGCTGATTAGTTTTTGGTACGATTCGTAAAAATAGAACCCGCCTTTTTTGCGAAATGACCCGTAAAAATTTCATGTATCCACTCTAGCTAAAATACTAAGTGACCAAATTTCACAACATTTGGTAGATAAGTTACCTGTACGATACTCTGGTGCTGATTAGATATTGGTATTAATCGGAAAAGGACAACCGGCCTTTTTTTACGAAATGGACCACACAAATGTCATGTATCCACTTAGGCTGAAATACTAGTTGGACAAATTTCACAAAATTTGGTAAGTTATTTGTGGGATACTCTGGTGCTGATTAGAAGTTGGTATTATTCGGAAAAGAACAACCTGCATTTTTTCACGAAATGATCCTCAAAAATCGCGAAAATCTAAAAAAAAGCTACGTATGTTCAAATATATCAATTAAATAATTGTTTTATACGTAATTTTTGATGAAAAAAAGAATGAGAACAACTCTATTACTCTAGGACTAACCGTTCCCGAGATATTTTATATTTTTCGCATTTAGTTATGCAACTTTTGGAAAAATGTCCAATTACCAAATAAAACCAGAAATTGAATTAAAAATGCAAATTTAGTGTTATTTTGTGCAATTAAACTCAATTTAATGAATGATTAAAGAAATAAAGAAAATATGAATTTGAGTCTGCAGCGAAAGTCATGTGTTGCCCACATCAGATTTTTACTTTCCCTGCAATACATGATAATGTATAGGAAAAGTATTGGAATCATGTCGAAAATCGCAACTCGATTTTCCGACGGATCTGCATGTTTCGAGACCTCTAGAATACGAAAATACTATTTTTAGCGTGACGTCTGTGTGTGTATCTGTGTATCTGTCTGTCTGCCTGTCTGTGTGTCAGTCTGTCTGTCTGTGTGTCTGTCTGTCTGTCTGTCTGTCTGTCTGTGTGTCTGTCTGTGTGTCTGTGCAATGTATGTATCCACTCTAACTCAAAAGCTAGTGGATCGAATTTCATAAAATTTGGTAAGTCACTTGGATGTGACCCTGGTGCTAATTAGTTTTGGGTACGATTCGTAAAAACAGAACCTGCCTTTTTGTGCGAAGTGGCCCGTAAAAATTCAATTTTTCTGCTCTAGCTAAAATACTAATTTACCGAATTTTGTGAAATTTGTTAGATAAATTACTTGCTCTGGTGCTGATTAGAATTTGGTTCGATTCGGAAAAGAAGACCCAGCCTTTTTTTACGAAATGGCCCGCAAAATTTCATGCATCCATCCTAGCTAAAATAGTAATTGACCAAATTTCACAATATTTGGTAGATAAGTTACTTGTGGGACACTCTGGTGCTGATTCGATTTTGGTACGATTCGGAAAATAACAACCTGCCTTTTTTTACGAAATGACCCGCAAAAATCGCAAAAATCTAAAAAAAAATAAAAAGGATTACGTATGCTGAAATGTATCAATTAAATTTTTGTTTTATTTACAATTTTTGACGAGGAAAAGAATATAACACACTCCATTATACTTTAGGACTAACCGTTCTCAAGATATTTGAGATTTCTTGCATTTTTGCTACGCCGTTATCGGAAAAATATACAATTACCAAATAGAAACTAATATTGAATTAAAAATGCAAATTTAGTGTTATTTAGTTTATTAAATTCAATCTAATGAATTATTAAAGAAATAAAAGAAATATGAATTTAAGTCTGCAGGGAAAGTCATGTGTTGCCCGCATCAGATTTTTATTTTTCTTACAATGATTGTGTATATTAGTGTTCCTAAGAAAGTCCTTAAGCCCATAAATAGCATAGGAATGAAACATTCCTAAATGTCCACGTTAGGTTTATCTGCAATAAAATGACAATATTCCAACAAATAAAATGGATTGCAGCGCCCTTAGCGGAAAATTGAAGAAGTTCGAAACATGAATTTAGCAACAAAGCGAGATAGAAGAAGGACTGCAGCACCCTTAGCGGGAAATTGAAGAATTTTGGAACATGAATTTGACAACAAAGCGAGATATAAGAAGGACTGCAGTGCCCTTAGGGGGAAATGGAAGAAGTTGGGAACACGAATTTGTCAACAAAGAGAGATAGAAGAAATACTGCAGCGTCTTTAGTCGGAAAATTGAAGAAGTTGAGAGCATGAATTTGGCAACAAAGCGAGATAGAAGAAGGATTGCAGAGTCCTCAGCGGAAAATTAAAGAAGTTAGGAACATGAATTTGGTTGCAAAGCGAGATAGAAGAAAAATGTCAAAGTTGTCAAAAATGTCACTGTGTAATGAGTAGGAATCAGTATCACTAATGCACAAAATGAAACGCATACATGGAAAACTTTACATAATCGTTATACTTCATCGGTTGTTAAATACTTTAACACGGTAACACCCTCTATGCTTCTTAAAATATGCGATAATGTTCTTTCTAAATTTAAAATGTATATTGTCACTGACCGAGTGCATTTTGGACAGATACTTCCCGGTCATGTAATCGTTGCTTATTGAATTATTTCTTTATACGATAGCAAGTCATCTATATTCAGATCTGTCTTAAAAACGCCTCTTTCCTCATCCAAACTCTATGAAATTAAATTTGAAAGGAATACATTTGAGAAGAATTAGAATTTCATTCTTAGAATATGATAAACCCGTTTGTGAATTTCAGCAATATCCATTCAATTCACGTTGCTAAGCAACTTCCTCTCCTTCTTTAGATACCTGAAAAAAAAGTAGAATTATGCGACCAAACACCATTAGTGAAATAAGGAAAATATATCCATTGTGCTACTACCAAGTACTTTTATATAATACATGCTTCTTCAAAGATACTTTAAAAACCTGTTTCAAAATGCTTTTGAAGTATGGTGAAAAGATGGAATGTTCTCACAAAAAAAATTGAAAATTTTGATCATTGAATTTAGTAGGTAGGGAGCTAAGGTATTCAACTTCAGGTTATTTTCTATTTCCGGTTTAAAAGTTTTATTTTCCTTGAAACATCTAGTTTTCAAAATTGACTATATAAATACAGCTTAGATGATAACTGTTATGGATTCAGCATCAAATTCTGGAATAAGTAAAGTAGCTCACTAAGAATTTCCACTTTCGCTACAGAAATTTTCCTTAAAATATATAATTTTCAAAATTGGATATATATATACAGCTTGGATACTGACTGATATTGAAGCAGCATTACATTTTAGAGGGACTAGGATGACACACTGAGGATTTACACTTCCGAATTTCAAGATATCTCTTTCGATTTCAAAATTTACACATTTCTTGCAACATCTATTTTTAAAGATCGGCTTTTACTTCTGGTTTCTTATTACTTCTTTTCAATTCCAATTATAAAATTTACATTAAAATATTGCGCTATTAAAATGCAAAAAATATCCAATCGTTTCGTAACTACGTAATTGGTTTTCTTCTTCAGGGCAAGCAGACTGTTACATGCCAAATGAGCTTACCACGTTCTAACGAATACTAAAATACAGCAGTGGTCGTGCTACCAAGTAAACGTAGAAAGAAGAAATGAAAGAAAATTAAATAAATGGAGGTCACGTATTCACAGTGATCATCTGTTTTTTGCATTTTATTTCGACAGCATTTGTGAGGTCTAAATAACATTTCGATTATTACTTTCCTCAGTTTGCATTATAATTTATGTTTACTTAAACTAACCATTCTAACTAGTTCGGTTGATAGACTAATCACCCAGCTAATCAGAATTTTCTGCGTTCCTAAGTTAGAATAGGAATATGTTTTGGATCGTGATCGATTCAGTAGTAAGAGGACGGATTCTAGTAAGAATTGGACGGGAGTAAGCTAAAGTAAAGAAAAGGGCGCGATGATAGATATGGAGGAGTTCGGAAATGGGCCGGCAGCCTAGTGGAAGGAAACCTCATTTGATTCAACGATCTAGGAAGAGTCTAGTATTTGTGGTGTGGCCGCAATACGGAGCGAGATAACAGAATACCAGTGGTAAACATATAAGCTTTGTAAATGCGTATCTATGTATGAATCATCACCAGCCTAGTATATTGCAGTAGCTTCTATATTTGTAATTTATTCTGAGCGTGTGTAATCACAATTAGTATATAGGTTGTCCTTTGCTTTAAACAGAATGCTGCTGTAATTACTGTGAAGTCCTCAATAAACTGAGTTTGATTTAAAACAGTGCCGCACTGTGTTATTGCCCTTAGACCGAAAGGTCAAAATATCAAATATTCTAAATTTGAGTCAAGGCACTTTTGACAGATTAAGTAAAAATCCTCTACAAAGGTATCTAAGGATAAAGGGCGATTTGGTCTTTAGATATTTTACATTTTTATCTATGTATTTATTGTTTAGGCACAGAATCACATTCACGATTTTTTTTTATTTATTACATTGGTGGTCTTGCGATATAATAAAATGTACGCTTGTATTCGTATAGGCATATATTATTTCCCAACGGTGAGCAAATCTTTTCAGATGAGTGTGCCAGAAGTATTTTGTATTGTATAAGGGCTGACATTATTTAGATTAATATTGGGTATTTATATTTTATTGACTTCAGAGTAATTCTGAACGAACGGTAATGAGTTTTCTAAATATCTGTTCGTTATATTGTTATCTAAATATCTGTTTATACAGCTTCGCGCAATTTCAGTGCCCTGTGCTATTGCAGAGTCCAAGACGATAACAGCTTGCAATTCCGTCCAGTAGCTCAAAGGCATTTCCTGTCTCCTTTTATTAACACTTTACAACAAAGATGAAAAGTGTTTATGCTTTTGTTCATTCTGTCTGTCTGTCTGTCTTTCCGTTAGCACAATAACTGGCGTAAAAATGACTTTATCAAAATGAAATTTTACTATGTTGTTCAGACGGTCTGTGGGACCTATGGGAATATAAATGAAGAATATCACCCAATTAGTTTTGGATTGAACCCGGGTTGAAAAAATGAAATACATTGAACCCTATGGGACCTAATTTTTCAAACATTTTTTAAGCGGATGTAAAATTCACGAATTGCTTCGAAAGTTTTATGAAACATTCAAATTATACCATAATATATATAAAAAAAATCAGCAAAATATATTCAGTTGTTTTTTAAATAAAAATTAAAATAATAATTACACCCATTATATGGAGAGATCAAGTGACGACCGTTATATGAAGAAATCACGTGACCCACTTCAAAATAAAATATAGCATCCATCTTGTGTCAAAATCGTGATTTTTAAAGTTCTTTTTAATTCAAATTTAGTGTCGCATCCGTCCTAAAACCGCTTCATTTTTGCTTAAATTCTGTGCATCCACATTTTGAAACAACGCAATTACAATATAGTTGAGTTTAAAAGATCATCCAACTTTGATTATTTCTACAACGAAGCCTACTTTTCACTTATGGAAAATGTAAATACCAAAAGATGTAGAATGAGTTGTATAAGAATTGCTTCATTTTTTAACGCAAGATTATTTATCTCACGGAGCCTGCAATATAGCTGATATGAATGAAACATTCATTGAATTTACGCAGAGAAGCAAACGATTTTACAGAGAAGCAAAATTAATTGCAGTTGTTTTCGATGAAGTTTTCAAATATAATAAATTATCGTAATATTATGATAATTCTAAAATTATTACCGAGGAATGTATTGCATTTTAGAGATGTTTAATTAAAATTGCATTGAAGTTGGAAAGTGTTTCATAATCAATACTTTATGCATGGTTTATCTTTCCTGTTTTATTTATTATTATTATTATTATTTTGTATTTTTAAAGACTTACAAAATAATAATAATGTATCGAGGTATTCAAAATTTTAGAATATCTCGAGTTACCAAAGAAAAAGAAATTCCTGTAAGAGTGCAAATTCGATGTAATTTTGAGTAAGTAGACGTTTCACGTATTATTTCGTGCAATTAAACTGTAATTAATAAATGTAAATAATTAAAAGTACATGAATGAGTCTGTAGATAAAATTAGGCACTGCACATATCATATTTTTATCTTTAAATTCCCACTTTATCCTCACTTCCATTTATCATTCGCAACAGTCTGATGTTTCAACTTTTAACAAACGTTAGGTACATATCTGAGATTCAAAATCTCCACCTCGTCTTGATCACGTGCTACATCTAGTTCTGTTATGTGTCCTAATTGACGCGTTCAAAAGAGTAATTAGAAGATGTGAGTTTTGGTTTGCTGAGTTCTCCTTATCTGGTTCATAGATATAATTGCTGCAAACGCCAGAGACAACTATGAAAGATAAAGTAACCTCTAATTTGCTTCACGGGATTAAATATTTAGCAGACAAAGGGAGGCTGATGCGTTGAGATAGCTTCTTTGTCTGCTTATTTTCAGTGTTTAACAAAATCCTGATCTTGAATTAAAAGATTTGTTTAAACTATATTTGTTTCATATTTTGTCTATATTTCTCTAATCTATATTTGTTTCATATTTTGTCTATATTTGTCTAATCTATATTTGTCTATATTTGTCTAATATATATTTGTCTATATTTGTCTAATTTATATTTGTCTATATTTGTGTTTCTTTGTCTATATTTGTATAATCTATATATATCTAATCTATATTTGTCTGTCTATATTTATCTATATTTGCCTAAATTTGTCAGCAGATAAAAAAACTTATGTTTAGGTTTGTGAATACTATTTTGATATGACTCCCAAATTATAAAATTTCCAAAATATTTTTATAGTTATTACTTTCTTTATATACAAAAATCTGATGGGCAGCACATGACTTTTCTTATATAATGCAATGAATTTACAACTTTTGCAGCAGAAAAAGAGCTTATTCTTATAGTAGATACTTATATTATTTTCAAGATATTGAATTTTCGTCAATTAGTCGACATTTTCAGTGATTTAGCGACATTTTTAACAATTTAGCGGGATTTTCGTTAATTTGGTAACATTTAAAAAGTCACAAAGTTGGCGACATTCCGCCAAATTCGTCGCCAAAATCTCGCCAAGCGTTATGGAAGGAGAAATAAGTTATTCTTATAGCAGATGAATGACTATTGGCGTTCAAATACAAAAGTATCATTCAAAGTAGCTTTTCTCATGAATGGAACGAGCTAGATTCACGAAAATGATGTCAACAAATTTATCGCATGATATTACATATGAAAAGTGAACATGTCTCAAAATTCTCAACATCACCTCAAAAATGTTTGATTCGTGATCAGGGACTTCGAATTCGAGTTTTCGACAGGAGAACACGTTTCAAGCATCCCTCATCACGAATAGAACATTTTTGAGGTGATGTCTGTGTGTGTGTGCGAAAGTATGTGTGTGTGTGTGTGTGTGTGGAAGTATGTGTGTGGAAGTATGTGTGTGTGTGGAAATATGTGTGTGTGTGTGTGTGTGTGTGTGTGTGTGTGTGTGTGTGTGTCAGTGAGTCTGTGCAGACGATAACTGATGAACGAATAGACCGATTCGAAGGGAGTTTGATACAAAAATTACAATCCATGAATCCTTGAAGCCTATTGTTTTTATACGCAATCGAATGTTCAGAACCCCCCTAAATTTTCGAGTGAAATTTTGAAAAAATCATCAAAAAATCAAAACCTCTAATAAAGTTACACAAATAGACATTTCTTATGTAATTTTTCATTAGAAAACGATTAACAAAAATTTTAGAACGCTAATATGAACCGTTCTCGAGATATTGCACATTTTTAAAAAAATGTATAAAAAATCTCATAAATTAAAAAAATATATTAACTGTTAAGACATATGTTCACTTTTCATACGTAATATCATCTGATAAATTCAGGGACATCATTCTCGTGGATCCTAGATTGTTCCATTCATGAAAAAATATACTTTGAGTAATACTTTTGTATTTGAACGCCAATAGTCATTTATCTGTTATAAGAATGAATTATTTCTCCGTTTATAACGCTTGGCGAGATTTTGGCGACAAATTTAGAGGAATGTCGCCAACTTCACACTTCAGCGGCGAGGGCCAACGGCCGTACCGTGCTGATAACACCGGTTCTCGTTAGATCACCGAAGTCAAGCAGCATCGGGCGCGGTTAGTACTTGGTGGGTGACCACCTCGGAACACCGCGTGCTGTTGGCCATCTCGGGTGCGGTATCCCCGTGGTTTGCGCGCTAGATTTGCACGCTACCACAAATGCCGCCGTGTTCATGCGGAGTACGATCACGTTAAACATGTGGGTCCGTAAGTCCTTCCGAGAGGTTGGTGGTAGGGGAAGGAGGGTACGGTCCCTGTGGATGCCTCCCCCACTGGGTTCCGGTCTAAATTGGGTGGCACTTCTCGGCCGTCCATACAATTACCTTACACCTTTCTGGTAGGTCGGACGGTCTGGGTCTCAACAACAACACTTCAGCGGCGAATTTTTTAAACATTACCAAATCAAAGAAAATCTCGCCAAATGTATAAAAATGACGCTAAATTAATGAAAATAACGACTATTTGACGAAAATTCAATATCTTGTAAAAAATAGAAGTATCTACTATAAGAATAACCTATTACTTTCCTTATATGCATAATGTATAAGGAAAGTATTGTGACGGGGTCGAAAATTCGAATTCGAGTTTTCGACAGGAAAGCACGTTTCAAGTACCCCTGATCACGAATCAAACATTTTCGAAGTGATGTCTGTGTGTGTGAAAGTATGTGTGTGTGTGTGAAAGTATATGTGTGTGTGGGTGTGTGTGTCAGTGAGTCTATGGAGACGATAACTGACGAAAGAATGAACCGATTCGAACGAAATTTGGTACAAAAATCACAATCCGTAAATACTGGAAGCCTATTGTTTTCATACACAATCGAATGTTGAGAACCCCCCCAAATTTTCGAGTGAAATTTTGAAAAAATCGTCAAAAAATGAAAACCCCTAATATAGTTACACAAATAGACATTTCTTATGTAATTTTTCATTAGAAAACGGTTGACATAAATTTTAGAACGCTACCGTGAACCGTTCTTGAGATATTGCACATTTTTCAAAAAAAATATCAAAAAGTTATATAAAATAAAAAAAAAATATTTCCTATTGAGAAACATGTTCACTTTTTATATGTAATACCATGCGATAAATTTGGTGACACCATTCTCGTGGATCTAGCTCGTTCCATTCATGAAAAAAATACTTTGAGTAATACTTTTGTATTTGAACTCCAATAGTCATTTATCTGCTGTAAGAAAAACTTATATCTCCGTCCATAACGCTTGGCGAGATTTTGGCGACGAATTTGGCGGAATGTCGCCAACTTGGCGACATTTTTAATTGTTGCCAAATTACCAAAGATCTCGCCAAATTGATAAAAATGACGCTAAATCAATGAAAATGACGACTAATTGAAGAAAATTCAATGTCTTGGAAAGGATATAAGTATCTACTATAAAAATAACATTTTTTTTAACTGCAAAAGTATTAAATTCATTGTATTATATAAGGAAAGTCACATGTGTTGCCCACATCAGATTTTTTTGTTTTTACTGTAAAAGTAGTAAATACATTGCATTATATAAGGAAAGACCGTTGCCAACGTGGTTGTCGAGTGGTCAGGGCAAGTGTTTCCGTAGCAGTCGCTCGACCGCCACGTTGTGAGTTCGAGCCCCACGTAAGGCATGGATGTTTGTGTTGTGGGCGCAATGGGATCCGCCCCCCTCTGGGACAACGTCAATGGACGGCTAAATGGTTTACACTCTGGCCGCTGTAATAAAGGCGAATGATGAAGGTCAAAGTGCCTGGCCATTTGAAAAAAAAAAAAAAGGAAAGTCATGTGCTGCCCACATCAGATTTTTTTTACCTGCTGAGGCCTTACTTTAAATTTAACAGAAAGTACACAATAAAAAATATAGAGCATACTTATTGCATTAATCGCTACTATTAGAATGCAATGCAAACTAAATAGTGTAGTGGTTGTGGCATGGGATTAGCAGTGGGAGATGGGTAGTCCTGTGTTAGAGCCTAGACACCTGTCGGAATTACACCTCTATCTACGCGAAGTACAGATATTATGAATCTGGAGTTCTGAAACTTATCGAATCAAGGGAAAGACAGTACTGGTGGATATCAGTCCCACTTGTTTCCCGCTTGATTTCGCGCAAATTAATATAACGTTTGCATGTAAGTTGTGATTTGAAAGTTGTATATGGAAGACTTAAACTAGAATGCAATTCACTACTGCTGAAAAAGTGAGCAAAATATTATTGTTAGTAAAACAAAAGTAATTCCGTGGTTTTGCATGAAATTTACAGAATAAGTTTGTATTATCTAAATATACCAGACACTAAAGAGTTTACAAGAAAAAAATTATGAATTACGACTTTTAAACTTTCATATCCAAAAATGGTATCGAAATGTTAAATGGTAACATTTGTCTAATAACATGTTTGGTGTCCACGAGCTGAAATGTAGGTTTGACAACGATAATTTATGCTTACTTGCAGTGATATTGGTGATCAAGTTTTGTGGTACTAAACTCTATTCTTACAGAAGGACAGTCCGGAGGTGATGAAGACCACGGGGTGGGATACTCCGACTTGCAATCAGTTTTACTAACATATCCCATCTTAAAGTCTGAGAAACAGAAACAGAGACAATGAGAAAAGAGACAATGAGAAACAGAGACAGAAATATACACTCTGTTGCAAAAGAATATATGCATCCATGAAAAATTAAACTACAGCCGCAACACTCGATATGCAAATATATTTTTAAGAGTTATGCAAATTATCAAATTGTCAGAAGCCATAATGCTCTAGGGCTCATGCAACGCGCATGAGAATGACGGATCGTGCAGCAGTTAAAACAACCGATGTTCTCACTGAAAAGCAATTGGAACTGGATTTTCTGCTTTGATACATCAACTAGTGTACAACTATGCCTTTAGGACGTAGTCTACGGCGCTATGAATATTTTCTGGATTTAGAGAGAGGTCGCGTCATAGGTTTAATTGAAACGGGTAAGTCCAACAGACGTATCAGTTGCCATCTTGGTCGGAGCGATATGGTAGTTTCTCGGTGTCGGCAGCCGTAGGTAGATCGTGTTAGGCACATGTAATCATCACAGAGGCTTAAGACAACCCAAAGAGACAACTCGAGAGGATCATGCTCGAGAGGATCATGCAATCAGGAGAGGAGTCACGTCAGCCATTCGAAAGTATCTGCCATTCTCCATGCATTCTATATCAAATAATACTATCCGAAGACGACTGGCACAAAGTGGGCACAAAGTTTCGACGCCCACCACTGACCCTTTGATGTAGGCAGTACTGTCTGCATTGGGGTCGAGCTCGGTCAGCCTGGACAGTGTCCGACTGGGGCATGTTGTCCTTTGGGCAAATATCGCTTCTCTCTCATTGTTGGTGACTGCCGAATACGTATGTAGAGGAAGACTGGTCAGCGTTCTGATCTCTCATTTGTTGTCGAGCGACACACCGCCAACACATCCGGCCGTCCAAATAGTTGCTCAAGTCCCCTGGATGAGTCGGACGGTCTGGGTCTTCAACACGGCCAACACATGTGGTATGGCAGCATGGGGAGCCATCTCGTGGGACAACATATCACTTCCGGTTGTAATGCAAACCAATCTGATGGCTTGCCTGCTCGTTGACTATATTCTGCAGCCAATTGCTCTGCCCATTCTGTCATGCCTCCCAGGTTCTATTTACCAACAAGACAATAAGACGACGATATATTACATACTGAACGACTTTCTTAACAATGTTTTTGGAGGATTTAATACCTTCTCATGCCCATCCAGGTTCCCAGACCTACTCCCCATAGAACAGGTCTGGGACATGCTGAGACGGCAATTACAACCTTCTCAGAATATCACTGAATTAACTGACCAGTTGCAACATTCGTAGCAGAATCCTCCGCAGAGGGATATAAACAACTTAATTGTCTCTTGGTCCCTGAGAATATAGGCTGGTATAGCTGCCAGAGGGGGATTTATCACTTACTAAAATGTCATCATCTTGTTGCCACCATTTCTTAAATAAACATTTTCTTCAGAATCTAATCATTTGCATAGCTCCTCAGACAATATATACATGTCGAATTTCGCAGCTATAGCAACAATTTTTTATGGGTGCATGTTTTATTCGCAGTAGGGCAGCGGCGCTGATTTCGTGGGTTCGAGACCCTTTTTGAACCCCCAATAATTTTGTTGCGATTTCCTCGAACACTAATATTTTTGTGCGTATTTAGTGGGGAAATTATATGCATAAGTTTTGTTTTTGTTATCAATTCTTCAGGTTTTTCATTATTTGCTTCCTGTTTACTGTACATAAAGTGTGTATAGAAATTTACCCCTCAGACTGTTTATTGTATTCTGAATTGTAAGATTTTAACTTAGAAATGTTTTAAAGAGAAATTTGTTGGCATTTTTAACATCGATAAAAATACCTAAGAATAAAATTTACATTTTTCTTCTTACTTCTGCCTTATTGTGCCACATAATCTGACTGAATGAAATTTAAATTGGACTTAAATATTTTGAAAAATGCATGAGTCATTCGATTTAAAATTTTTTGAACCCCTAGTAATTAATTTTTTGAATCCCCAGTAATTTAATTGGTTTTTTGAACCCCCAGTAATTTTTAATTTTTTGAACCCCCAGTAATTTGATTAATTTTTCAAGTCGGCGCCTATGCAGCAGGGTGTATATCAGTAAGTAATTCACAATCACTGTGTTCAAAATATGAGAAGATACACTACAAATTATAATTTAAATACACTGTTCTAGAAATATACGGAAGCACATGTTATAATAAAAAAAGCACATGTTACAATAAATAAAGCACATGTTATAATGATATTGATGCCCAGTCCATACGACTTATCAGGATCATATTTTAACAAAGTAAGTAATTACCAAGTTGCTTGTCAAGAATGGAAATAATAGCTGGAAAATGCAAAATACTGGATTCCAAAAACATCTAAAATAATTTCCCAATAAATTTTAACTGTATATTTTTGCAATTGATTTATTACATGTGACTTTTATTCTGCAATTGATAACATAAAATACTTTAAAAAAAACGAAAAAGTGATGTTTAAAAGATCATTATAAGATGCAAATGTAAACATTAAACCCTCCTGAAACGTAAAACTAAAGTAAATAATAAAGAATGCCAAAAAGGCATTTGATAAATGACAGCTATTTGAAATAAATGCAGTTTCGGTCGAAAATACTGCGAGAACGCGACAGACATTGAGTATGCAGAAAGGATATTTATAATTTTTCATCTGAAACAAGAAATAAAAAAATCTGATGTGGGCAGCACATGACTTTCCTTATATAACGCAATGTATTTACTACTTTTACAGTAAAGAAATAGATTATTATTATAGTAGATATTTATAATATTTTTTCCAAGATATTGAATTTTCGTCAATGAGTCGTCATTTTCATTGATTTAACGCCATTTTTATCCATTTTTATCCAAAAGTTGCCAAGTTGGCGACATTCCGCCAAATTTGTCGCCAAACGTTATGGAGATAAATTATTTATTCTTATAGCAAATAAATGACTATTGGAGTTCAAATACAAAAGTATTACTCAAAGTATCTTTTTTCATGAATGGAACGAGCTAGATCCACAAGAATGATGTCACCCAAATTATTGCATGGTATTACATATGAAAAGTGAACATGTTTCTCAATAGGAAATATTTTTTTTTATTTTATATGATTTTTTGATATTTTTTTGAAAAATGTGCAATATCTCGAGAACGGTTCACGTTAGTGCTCTAAAACTTATATCAATCGTTTTCTAATGAAAAATTACATAAGAAATAGCTATTTGCGTAATTCTATTGGAGGTTTTGATTTTTTGACGATTTTTTCAAAATTTCACTCGAAAATTTAGCGGGAGGGGGGATTCTGAACATTCGACTGCGTATAAAAACAATAGGCTTCCAGTGTTTACGGATTGTAATTTTTGTACCAAATTTCATTTAAATCGGTCCATTCGTTCGTCAGTTATCGTTTCCACAGACTCACTGACATACACACACACACACAGACATCACTTCAAAAATGTTCGATTCGTAATCAGGGATACTTGAAACGTGCTCTTCCGTCGAAAACTCGAATTCTAACTTTCGACCTCGTCACAATACTTTCCTTATACATCATTGTATATAAGGAAAGTAGAAATACCTAAATACCTATTTCCGATTGTTAAAACATTTTGGATCTAACATTTGAATCTACTTTTGTAATATCGATTTTAAAACTGCAGTAAACCATTGTTAAAATTTTTATTCGATAATCTTGTCTCCCTAATTTAACATATTGGAATGCCCTTACAATGTACAGATTCCATCATTAATTCTACCATTTCCATAAGATGACGGATTAAAGGGGGTTTAACCTTCTCAAATGCAAACTGAGAAACAACCAACAATAAATCCGTTCAAGTTGAGGTTTTAAACATGGAAATAGTCTACGAAATGAATGAATTCTCCAGAAGTATTAAATATCTACGGATGTAGCGATGGGGACTAAACTTTTATATTGAGTAATTTTGGGATGTAGAATTTTTTGATAACTTTGAAACTAGGTGTTGCCATTGAAAAAGTTTCATAAAAAGGCGATCCTTTGTACAAATTCCATGCCTATGAATTTGTAGAAGATGTTATTCCCTATCAATTAATATCTTTGATATTGCTCTACTATGAACGATGCATGATTGTTGAGGGATGGTTTTTTCCGCAGCTGTATAGCTGTCCGTAACTGCTAGTAACCATGATAAAATAAAATAGTTTTAAAATGTGAATTTGTACTGCTTAAAATCATCATAATATTAATCCCCTATAATAACTGTAAAGGAAAGCAGGGGCTTTATTTTTACCTAGAAGCCACGGGAAAGGTTATCGGCCCTGCCTCCTATAAGATTTTTTTAAAAAATTGAAAATCCTGACAATTATGTTCCATTATAGAAAATCAGCATTATTTAGGAAATATAGACAAGATGTAATTGTGAAAAACTCGAACATGTATTAATATTCAAAATGGCCAAGCCCACATTTGACCACTCCTATTTTTCACATTCGTAGTTTCCTTGGGGTATTGAAATAGTATTTATTTGCAATAAATATGCAGGAGAAGATGGCAGAGGCAAATTTTTAAGCAGATTGTTTCATTCCAAATCACTATTTCAGCCATTGCTAAATTAACCAACGACAAATAAGGAAATTTAAATTTAGACCGGAACCCAGTAGTTGAGACATACACAGGGACTGTACACTCCTCCCCCTACCACCAAACTCTCTTAAGGACTTTCAGAACCACATTTATTTAACGCGTCCGTACTCCGCCTGAGAATGGGGACAATCTCTGCCAAGCCAGGAATCGAACTCGAATCCTCCGAGTGCCTTAACAACTCGGCCATCCAGTCCATCGGTACAAATTCTGAAATTTTAAGACAAACTTCCAATTTTATTCTATTTATAGTCCAACAAGCCGTAGATACGTTTTATACATCAACCATATGGACAGTCCTTTGTTATACCCATAGCAAATAACATTTTTACTTTCCCTGCAATACATGGTAATGTATATAGGGAAAGTATTGGAATCATACCGAAAATCGCAACTCGAGTTTTCGACGGATCTACACATTTCAAGACCTCTAAAAAACCATTTTTAGCGTGACGTCTCTGTGTGTGTCTGTATGTCCGTGTGTCTGTGTGTTTGTCTGTCTGTGTGTCTGTCTGTGCAGATTTTGTATCCACTCTAACTAAAAAACTAATTGACCGAATTTCATAAAATTTGGTAGGTAAGTGACTTGTGGACGAGTCTGGTGCTGATTAGTTTTGAATATGATTCGGGATAAAAGAACCTGCCTTGTTTTGCGAAATGACCCGCAAAAGCTTGTATCCTCTCTAGCTAAAAAACTAATGGACCGAATTTCAAAAAATGTGGTAAATAAGTCACTTGTGGATCACCCTGGTGCTGATTAGATTTTGGTAGGATTCAGAAGAAAATAATCTGCCTTTTTTTGCAAAATGGTCCGCAAAAATCGCCAAAATCTAAAATAAAAAACTACGTATAATCAAATATATCCATTAAATGCTTGTTTACTACGTAATTTCTAACGAAGAAAAGAATAAGACGAACCCCATTACACTAGGACTAGCCGTTCTCGAGATATTTTAGTTTTTTCGTATTTTCTGTACGCCACCTTTGAAAATAAGGCCAGTTATCAAATGAGAACGAAAATTAAATTAAAAGTTAATTAAATTTAATTAAAATAAAGAAAACGTGGATATAAGTCTGCAGGGAAAGTCATGTGTTGCCACATCAGATTTTTCTACCACAAGACAGAGTATGAGTAAAGAAAAATTAAAAGTGAAATATTTTTGTTTTACCACTCATAGGCATCGATAATATTTTGAAAGTAAATTCTATATAATGAATGATTTTTTTTTACTGCTACTTGACCTCTAATGAGACAAACATCCAGAAAGCTGGGTCAAGCGCACGCACCCCAGCCAATCAAAATAGACAGAACTGAGATCCAGAAAGCTCGATTAAACACACGCACCCCAGTCAATCAAAATAGACAGAGCTGATATCCAGAAAGCTGGGTTAAACACACGCACCCCAGCCAATCAAAATAGACAGAACTGAGATCCAGAAAGCTCGATTAAACACACGCACGCCAGTCAATCAAAATAGACAGAGCTGATATCCAGAAAGCTGGGTTAAACACACGCACCCCAGCCAATCAAAATAGACAGAACTGAGATCCAGAAAGCTCGATTAAACACACGCACCTCAGTCAATCAAAATAGACAGAGCTGATATCCAGAAAGCTGGGTTAAACACACGCACCCCAGCCAATCAAAATAGACAGAACTGAGATCCAGAAAGCTCGATTAAACACACGCACCCCAGTCAATCAAAATAGACAGAGCTGATATCCAGAAAGCTGGGTTAAACACACGCACCCCAGCCAATCAAAATAGACAGAACTGAGATCCAGAAAGCTCGATTAAACACACGCACCCCAGTCAATCAAAATAGACAGAGCTGATATCCAGAAAGCTGGGTTAAACACACGCACCCCAGCCAATCAAAATAGACAGAACTGAGATCCAGAAAGCTCGATTAAACACACGCACCCCAGTCAATCAAAATAGACAGAGCTGATATCCAGAAAGCTGGGTTAAACACACGCACCCCAGCCAATCAAAATAGACAGAACTGAGATCCAGAAAGCTGGGTTAAACACACGCACCCCAGCCAATTAAAATAGGCAGAACTGTTAACCAATAACTACCCTTTCAGGACACTTTTCACGCTGTGCTCCTTGATAGGAAAAATTGCTATGTGAAGTAACTTAAAATTTTGCCAAGTTTAATGGAGAGCAACTGGGCGCTACTTCGTCATTAACCTCTAAATATTATACGAGATTAAATAAATAATTCCCCTACCACCAACCTCTCGTATATAGCAAAAATTATATGTCTGCAGGATTGTCCAGACTCTAGTTTCTCCAGCAGCATCCAGACTGCTAAGCGCGCAATTTTGTAACCTGTATGAACCCAACACGCTAAAAGAAAAACATTTTAAACAAATATAATTATTTGAATTTTCTACAATTTTGATGGTCTAACATAAATTAACAACATCTAAAGTGACTTTTAACAGGGGCGTGTTGCCATGTTTTTAATTGTAATTCATATTTCTAAAATGTTTTGTAAAAACTATTTAAACTTTTGATGTGAATAATATCTATGTTTGGGGCATCTGTAGCGAAATCGGCGAATTACAAAACACTTTGAACGCGTATTTATCCGAACTTAATAGATAAAAATGTGAATTATTCCTTTCCTTATATACATAATGTATAAGGAAACTATTGTGACGGGGTCGAAAATTCGAATTCGAGTTTTCGACGGGAGAGCACGTTTCAAGCATCCCTGATCACGAATCAAACATTTTTGAAATGATGTCTGTGTTTGTGTGTGTCAGTGAGTCTGTGGAGACAATAACTGTGACGAACGAATAGACCGATTCGAACCAAATTTGGTACAAAAATCACAATCCGTAAGCACGGGAAGCCTATTGTTTTTATAAGCAATCGAATGTTCAGAACCCCCCTAAATTTTCGAATAAAATTTTGAAAAACTCGTCAAAAAATCAAAACCACTAATAAAATAACGCAAATAGACATTTCTTATGTAATTTGTCATTAGAAAACGACTGACATAAATTTTAGAACGCTAACATGAACCGTTCTTGAGATATTGTAGATTTTTCAAAAAAATTATCAAAAAGTCATATAAAATAAAAAAAAATATTTCCTATTGAAAAACATGTTCATTTTCATATGTAATACCATGCGATAAATTGGGTGACATCATTCTCGTGGATCTAGCTCGTTCCATTCATGAAAAAAGATACTTTGAGTAATACTTTTGTATTTGAACGCCAATAGTCATTTATCTGCTGTAAGAATAACTTATTTCTTAGTTCATAACGCTTGGCGAGATTTTGGCGACGAATTTGACGGAATGTCGCCAACTTGGTGACTTTTTGAAATGTTGCGAATATATATTATTAAAATATTGAAATATTTGATAATTAAATATTTTGATATTAAATTTTGATATTAAATTTTTAAATATTTTGATATTAAATTTTTATATATTTGACGGAATGTCGCCAACTTGGCGACTTTTTGAAATGTTGCCAAATTAACGAAATTCTCGCCAAATGGATAAATATGACGCTAAATCAATGAAAATGACGACTAATTGTCGAAAATTCAATATCTTGGAGAGAATATTAGTATCTACTATAAGAAAAACCTATTTTTTTTACTGTAAAAGTAGTAAATTCATTACATTATATAAGGAAAGTCATGTGTTGCCCACATCAGATTTTTTTTACTTGTTTTTAACGGAAATATGGTACAGATTATAAATATATAAGATTGATTTTAATATTTTGAACTTATGTTTTCTAAAAATTAAGTATCTGTCTAAGTATCTTTTCTAAAAAACTAAGTATCTGTCTGAGAGAGATTTTTTCTTTTTCAATTTGATTTATTTCACTTGAAATATTTTCAAAACTATAAAAGGTAGATATAATGATGAAAAAATGACTAAAATATCTATTAATTTAGTTTTTAAATCTATAATTATTTGTTTTTAGAAATGTCATAGTTTTTGAATAATCAATCGTCTTGTCTAGCTGAAAAAGATTTCAAAATTTAGGACTTTTAAGTTTGCAATGCTTTTATCTCAAAAACTAAAAGTGCAACAATTTATCGCTCTTTAAAAGCCTACAAGTGTGTATAATTGGATTTTGTATCGAGTTCTTAGTTTACGCAGTATAGTGGTTATAATTTCGATATTTTAGTATTTTTACCTGTGTTTTCCAATGGGAAAGCTGTATTTAAAATGTCAAGAGTGTTGCTGATCATTGCGTCTACTTATTCCTCGGTGAAAACTTGGCGCACAAGCACCAGACATATATTTTTATTTTTTTTAATCAGGAAGTTAAATGAACTTCCTGATTAAAAACATAAAAAGCTTCTAAAATTGTTTAATGAGTAATGAGGTTTGAACAGAATGGATGGCAATATAAGAATTAAACTTCATATTTATGTGCCACCAAGTAAGTTTATAGATTAACTTAATGCAAAATCCTGCGAGATATGTTGTATAAGTTTAATTTATACACCGCCATGTAAGTTAAAAAAATAATTTGATATTTAAAGATGAAGTCTTATTGTTGGAGTATCAAAGTTAAATCGGCTCTAAAACTAAAAGCTCTAGCTAACTACAAACAGTAAGCAAGTAAATTTTAGCTCTTTGATAGTCTTTAAACGAAATAAATGAATGTGAAAAAGGCGAATAAACTTATTGAACTTAACTGGAGTTTTATGCTATAAAATGTTATTCACTCAAAAGCATTTTGGCTCCATCGAACTGGAACCATCGCCTATTTTTATTTAATTTTTCTTCAAATCTATATTTAAAACATGTTTTAAGATTTACTATCTGCAGCTGCAGCTGGAGGTCACTTTTCTTGCAGGAACTTTTTTAGCAACCGTAGCGAAAGTTGGATACGCCCGCTGCGTGAGGGCAAAACATCCGTGTATGATAAATGCTCAACTAATTCAAACAAGAAAAATCAATCATGCATAAAGCATTGATTATGAAACACTTTCCAACTGAAATGCAATTTTATTTAAACATCTCTAAAATGTGATACATTTAGTTCTGATGTTTTAAAAATTATCACAGTACTACAGTAATTTATTATACTTGAAAACGTAAAACTTCATCGAAAAGGACATTGATAGTTGCATAATATGAACTCTATTCAAATGACGTCACAAATATAAATCTTCTGTCTTTCTATGTAAAATCAATGAATATTGCATTCATATCACCTATATCCCAGACTGCAGAGCAAAATAATTTGGAGTGAAAAAAAATTCAGCAATTCTTATACAATTCACCTTACATTCACTGGAATTGTTTAGATTCTTCACGATATAGTTTAGCTTTAAAATTCGGCTTCGCTGTAAGAATAATCAAAGTTTAGTGAATATTTAAATTATATATATATATATATGGCAATTTCTGTTGCACAGAATTTAGATACACAGATAATACGCAAAAATAAAACTGTTTTATGACGGATGCAACATAAATTTAAACAATCTTTAAACATCTACGGGAACAGCGGTAAAGAGGAAGCTATATGTTATTTTGCAACGAGTCAAGCGATCTCTTCATATATCATGGGTGCAATTATTGTTTCAGCATATTTTGTTACCCAACATATTTTGTTAAAATTGTTTTTACACATTTAGTGTGATAATTTGAATACTGTCTAAAATTTTCGATGCAATTTGTGAATTTTAACTTCGCTTAAAAATGTTTGAAAAATGTTTGAAAATGAAGTCCCATAGGTTTCAATGTATGAAATTTTTCAACCCTGGTTAAATCCTTAACTAATTGAGTGATATCATTAATTTTCATTACCAAACATCCCACAGACCGTCTCAACAACATACCATTATGCTCTTTCGATATAATTATTCTCACGGAAGTTCTTGTGCAAACAGACAGACAGATAGAATAACCAAATTCACAAACACTTTTCAACTAAGTTGAAAAGTGTTAAAAATGGAAAATCGTGTATTCAGTAAAACCTCTTTTGCAAAAATAAGCAAGTGCTGAATATCTGCAATTATTTAGGGTCGCATTTCACTTACTTCATAATTTTGAAATAGCTTCTTTCCTTTTTGGACTTTATACATATGTTTCGTAATCTTCTTTGAAGAAATGGATAAAGTATGTTGAATGAGTTTCGAAAATTTGTACACCCATAAAACAAGGTTTTTTTGGGCATGAGTCTTATATACCCTACTATAAATAATGAGCCTCTAATAGTAACTTTTACGAGCATTTATTCGTACGTAGCTTAGAATAGCGGAATGGACAAGGAGGGGTGTTGGGATTCATACCTTTCATTGGCCAAGCAAATACATACAAAAGTTTGCCAGAGTTCATATTGGAAAACAAAATCCAGTATTGTAAGTCACGATTTTAACATGATTATGGTAAATAAGGTCAATAAAAATTAGACAGAAGCTCAGTAGATAATAAAAATTTAGATTAGACAGACCTTCATATGTAGAAGCAAAATTGTAAAATAATTTATGTTAATTTTACGCTTTTCAGCGATTTTAGTAAAATGGTATCCTATTGATGTGTTTGTTACTTGTTTGTTCATTTTTAATAGCTCTAGTGCCCATTACTTTAAACAAAATGAGAAAATGCCATGTATACCATATATTGATACTTTTTGTTTGCAAAAATAAGTATGCATTGCATATGGAATTCTTCAAAAAGCTAAAATTTCTCAAAATGAAAATAATCGTTGCTCCTACTGAGTAATGAAACAGGCATTGCTGAAATTCTTTTCATCTACTAAGTTTTTCTAAAGGTACGCAGAAGGTCACATGTCCCCCAAAAATTCTTCGCATATTTAATACGGTGCTAAAACACGCCATATAGTTTCTATCCCAGCATGTGTGCTTACGGTTTAATATCAGATGATTTTATTCAGTTCAATATATTTTCTTCGGTTTCTTTGCTGTGTATTTTCGTTTTCTTCATTGTTCGAATGAAAACTTCCCAATTATCATAAATTATTAGAAAAAAATAAAAGTAGACACTTTTTTTTTATTGTGAAGAATCGATATTTCTAAAAAATCAGCCCCTAAATATGCATACCGCAATTAAAGAGCTAACCATTTGAATCTTTGCCCTTTAACCGATTGAAATAACCAAATTAAAGTAGTCGAAATTGAAGTATCCCCATTCAAACCCTTCTAAACAAGTACTTGATGGCTCAAGGTTAAGCAAACTTGGCAGGAATGTCCGACAAAACGTACAGAAGCGATTTTATGAAAATTATAGCTTTGAAAATCGCCACCAAAGGAGATTTGGCGCTGCAGGGGGTTAAAAAACACCAAAAATGCCTGATCTCTAAATCTGTCTCAAAATGTCTTTAGTGAGTCCATAAATTCAACAGTTATAGTTAGAAATGGTGTAACGTGCAAATTATGCTTTTCCATAACATTCAGAGTTATATTGACACCTGGAGGAAATATTTTATACCAATATTTATATACAGCTATCGGTGTAGTATATTTTATAGAGTATACCAACTAGTTATGGTCGACTTTGGGCTTCTAGATAGGTATGGTCATGTCTCTGACAGTGGCGGCTCATCAGGTAACGTAGAATAAGGGCTACTTTACTTAAAGTTATCAGCTGAATGAATTATTATTGTTAGTGTTTGGTGAAATTTTCCGACTGGTTTGGTCGTTTTTAGATAAGTCGTTTTATTATTAGGTCGTTTTAACAATACTCGTGACAATAGCGTGATGTGTTTTAATGATGTTCGTTGTCGAGGAGGAGTGGAAATTCCACACCACTACTGCTTCACCCATTCCTGAAGTCACGATCTGCCATGGTCTCTGAACATGTTCTTATTAATTTAGGGGAAAATGAGTGTAAGAGCCATCATTCTTTTTTCCTAATCAAGATTAACATTAAACGTCTTTAGTGGGTCTATAATTTCATAAATTACTCCTTAAAAATGGTTCTTTGTCCAAAAAACACTGGTTTTCACCACTAGCAACACTAAATTGACACCAGCTGGATATTTTCAAAACCAATTTGGATATCCCTACCGCATGTTTTGCAGTGTATTTCTGCTATGTTTGGTTGAGTTTCGACTGCTAGAGTTAAATCTTCAAAAGGCTCTAAACAAAACTACATATATAACCACTTTAAATATTAAACAGGACACCTTAGTAAATATAAATATCATTTAAGAACACAGTTAATTATGTTTTCTTCTGTAAAACCATTTTCTTTTTAATGTAAAAGTTATAATTACAAATAATTCTGGGAACAGCACTATTTTTTCTTTTGAGTTTCCTTGTCATTTCCCCCGTAGGAACTCCCTATTTTAAAGCTGTTAAAAGACGTATCAACCCTACAAAACTGTCTACAATTCCCAAGCTCCACCTCTTCTAGAAGACGTGCTACATCAAGTGCTATTAAGTCTCCTAATTGGTGCATTTAGAAGAGCAATTAGAAGATGGGAGTTTCGGTTTGCTGAGTTCCCCTTATCTGGTTCATGGAATTAATTACTGCAAACGAAAGATACAGTCATGAAAGACAAATTAACCTCTATTTTGTTTCTCTGAGTTAAACATCTTGTTAGGCAACGAATTTTAGTCGTTGAGATAGTTCTATTCCATATTTATTTTCAGTATTTATCGAAATATCTAAACCTATAATTAGGCAAAGTATTTTATTTGTTGAGATTGTACTATCGCATGTTTATTTTCAGTATTTATCGAAATGTCTGAACCTATAATTAGGCAAAAAATATTATCCGTTGAGATTGTTTTATAGCATGTTTATTTTTATCGTTTATCGAAATATCTAAACCTATAATTAGGATAATCGGAAAACGATTATTTAAACAACTTAAAAGTAATTTCGTATTCGTCAATGATTAACATAATTCAAAATTTCACTCATTATGTTCAAAATTCTGTACTTTACATCAAACTTCATATTTTACTTATTCATTAAAAATTGTAATTAATTCGCGAAGAAATTTTAGTAAAAATATTAAATGTTATGTAATTAGAATAATTGTGGTAGTGAAATTCAAATACATCAAAGCACCTCTTTTAAAATATGACGGCATATATTTTATCTAAACATTGCTTTTTTTCGTTAAATTATGCAGAAAATATTTGTTTTTAATTACATTGTTTAAGCATAAGGCATTTATGCTACATCATTTCTAACTTCATTTTTGAATTACTCACATTATATCTTATGTTTTATGTAGAGTAAATCGTATATGAAAGAATAATTTATATTTGACGCGCATGTGCATATTACGCACGACAAGTGCAGGGTTTTGTAATTTGTGCCATAGATTTCTTTACATAGAACATTCTATCATTCACGTGAACTTGTTTCTACAATGAACGTGTTTCTACAAAGCAAAATGGTTATTCGTCCATAGAGATAAACACAGGCATAATCAATAAAAATCGTTATGTCCATTCCCTTTTCATGTAGCAATCCACATATTTACCATAAATGGATTCATTTGTTTCGGTAATTTCAACGATATTGCTATATACTGCAAAATGGGAATCATGGGAAATTGCATGATGTGTTCAACTCATAACTCGAACAAGAATCCAAACAATTCGTGACGTTGTTTTATCATTCATTTATTAACATTTGTATTAACTAAATTGGATTTTAATCGATTGACTTACCTTTCAGAAAATCTAGTTATATAAATACATATATGCCCATGCAAAAAATGAGAACCATATTTATTTTTCTTTTATTCTGGGGATTAAAACAAAACTTATTCAACATTTAATATTTTCATATCATTACATCGTAAGAAAAAACATTGATTATTCTTAGAACAATGGTAGTTTTATTCATTATGCTGAAAAATGAAAATTTGAACTTCGCTATGGGTGTAAATAGTGATTACATAAAATAATATATATCAACATAAATCAGACGAATAAATTCCATTCATTGGCGTGATTGGACTATTTTTAACTCAATGAAAGGAAAGCTTATTGTATTTAACAGAAAAATCTAACAGAATAATTATCTCACAAAAAGATAATTTTAATTTTCTAAAACTGGCCGTGATACAAGTAGACATAGGCAATAGGGAATCAATGTATGAGATTGTCAAATGAAAACTCACTAAAAATTTATCTCTAAGAACCACACTCTTTAAATATTATCTGTCAGTATAAACTAAACATTGGTTAGATCTTTGCATGTCAACATTGGCTATATCTTGACCGCATGAATCATGAAATAATTACAATTACAATTCATCAGACAGCTCGGCATTTCACCCTCACGCAAGAAAATGGCTAGTTATCTGATGAACAATGCAACTCGCTATATTGAATTTAAATTTTAAATCAAACTTTTCAATACGCAGTCGTTATTGCATGGCTTTTTTTACTATACACTAAATTAAAAATTATACCTGATATGAGTAGTAAAAAACTCATATTGATGAGTATGTCTCATTAATAGTGTAATGAGAATTTTATTCAAGCAGCCAGTCAATCCTTTCAGTCTGCTTGTCTAAGAAAATATTTATTGATTATATGAGTGGAGCAGAAAATCTCATTGCATCTTCACATGATTTCATGATTTTAATAAATAAATCTGTTATAGTAGTCATGCTATTTTAAATACTGTTATTGTAGACCTTGGTCATATTCATCAAATGGGCAATATTTCTGTCATTTGGCGATATTTCAAAAAGTCGCAAAATTGGTCGCCAAATGTCGCTTGAAATTTTTATTGAGTTTCTCGTTCAATGATGCTTCGATGGGCGTCAGCATATGTATATCAACTTGCTCGAGACTATTCAGGAGCCATTCGCTTAATGAAAAGCCGATAGACTTTAGTATCTGCATCCTGACGTGCTTGAGATTGTTCTGCAGTTTCAAGTTCAATACTAAGTCGATGATCTGCAGCTCTTGCTGCACGAATTCTGTTCAGAGACTCCTGGCTCTGTTTTGATAGCTATATTGAATCCCGTTCATTGATTCTTGCGATAAGACCTTCATCTTTGATCATTATTAATTACTGTGTAATCTTAGAGGTAATTGATGTGTAATCCGATAGATTATTACTGTGCAATCCTAGCAAAACTCTACCTATTTTTTTTTAAATTCACAAAAATTTCAGAACATTTAGAATAACCTTTATTTCGAATAATCTTTATTCTATAGTGGTCAAAGAAATTAAATTAATTTGAAATGAAAATGTATAACTACTATATAATACACACAATATATCATAATATTATAACAATGGTATATGGTACCATTATATCACAATATTACAATGAACATAATATTGCGTTTCATTTTATATAAATTTTATCACAGTTACAATTGTTAGTTTTTTTTATTCTGTGTTAACAAACTACATGCGAATATACGAAATGTTTTATAGTAACTTAGTATCTGAAAGTATGTAATACTGTAAATTCGTATACTGGAAATAAATCGAAAAAAGACTGACTGCCCCCGTTAAGTGCAGCCTACTAGTAACTTCGTATTCTTGACATGTGTAATGCTGTTTATGATAACTCCATATACTAAACTTGAACACAATAAGAATTGACAGCTCCTGCTAAGCAATGTAGTCCATATATTTCTTGTTTTCAAGAGGTAATTTAAAATTAAAATTAAATCATTTAAATTTAAAATTCTACTCATGTTTCAGCGACATTTCTTCAATTGACATTTACGTCATCAATTTCGGGAGATTATCTTCATTTTTGAGATCTTACTTAATTAATGAATTTTCTGACCAGATCGACAGTTTTGAACGTGTTCTTCGAAACGTCGGGAGAATTAAAAAAACTACAATTTGATTAATTAAATAGTGTCAGTGTTTAAATCAGGTGTGGTATTTTGAACTGCTTTCCAGTTTTATTCAGAAAGCAAGATTTATGTGTTAGTGACTACGGTGTCATCAGTTGAAAAGCAGAATAAGTCGAAGAAACAGCGTTTACAATAGTGCTCAGATATGTCTTACCAAGTTGTCTTCTACCTGCTGTTGAAAATAATCTTCTCCCATGGAGGAAAATAAGGGACGTTGGAGGACGTTTAGCTAATGGCTAAGCTCCATATGCTTCTCAAGTACAAGAAGAAGAAGAAGAAAGCATGTTTTGTGCTGTGGTGAATATTAGAATATTGTTATCTGTGTAGATAAGAAGTTACCATATCATTCTATAATAATACCGTATAGATAAGAAGATACTATACTACTTGATTGTTGCATGTATAAAAATATATTAAAGCAACTTCCAACCTAATATATATTGAGTGTCTTAACATTTTATTCATTAGAAAACTACAACTAACTCCAGTTCAACCCCATATTTGGTATGTTGTCTTTTACGGTACATGTTGATTCTTTGGATGTTTGAACCTTATCGGGTTAGCCCGTCGTGGATCTGTCAAAGAAATGTATTAGTTTTGAGAGAATAGCTCATGACCGGAACTGGTAGAATATCTAAAATTAGTATGTCGTTGTCTATCATACACTTACGTTGCATACATACACATGATAAAAGAATGTACTTAAAGAGTAAAAAGCTACGGTTTTTACTTTTACTAGTTATTATACTAAAAATCTACTAATAGTAAGACATATTCATCAGATACGAGTAGTTTCAGATATTTGTAATTTCCTACAAACCTAATTAACAGATTTAGAGGTGCATTTCGCTATATTATTAAATGAAGATATTTAATAAATAAAATAAGGTTAATTAACCTTATTGGCAGTCTTATATTTATCTAAAATATTTTACCTCATTTTTAAAGTAATCGGATACAAATTAATGCACGATATTAAAAAAAACGTTAAAAAATAACAATTTAAATAGAAAAAAAAGTTTTGAAACCTTATTTTTTTTATTTTAGTAGAAAATTAAACTATTCTAATACTAGTCTGGAATGTCAAAATTCTTTTCTAAAATAAAATTACTTAGAAATATGCATAAAAATAAATGCATATATATAAAAACAAAATATCTGATGTGGGCAGCGCATGACTTTCGTTATATAATGCAATAAATTTACTACTTTTACAGTAAAAAAAAATCTGATGTGGGCAACACATGACTTTCCTTATATAATGAAATGAATTTACTACTTTCACAGTAAAATAAATAGGTTTTTCTTCTAGTAGATACTAATATCCTTTCCAAGATATTGAATTTTCGACAATTAGTCGTCATTTTCATTGATTTATCGTCATTTTTATCCATTTGGCGAGATTTTCGTTAATTTGGCAACATTTCAAAAAGTCGCCAAGTTGGCGACATTCCGCCAATTTCGTCGCCAAAATCTCGCCAAGCGTTATGGACAAAGAAATAAGTTATATATATATATATATATATATATATATATATATATATATATATATATATATATATATAACTTATTAGATTTAGAATTTTCGACATATATTATATAACTATTATTATATATTTATATATTATATAACTCATTAGATATTGAATTTTCCACAATTAGTCGTCATTTTCATTGATTTAGCGTCATTTTTATCCATTTGGCGAGATTTTCGTTAATTTGGCAACATTTAAAAAAGTCGCCAAGTTGGCGACATTTCGCCAATTTCGTCGCCAAAATCTCGCCAAGCGTTATGGACGAAGAAATAAGTTATTCTTACAGCAGATAAATTGGCGTTCAAATGCAAAAGTATTACTCAAAGTATCTTTTTTCATGAATGGAACGAGCTAGATCCACGAGAATGATGTCACCCAATTTATCGCATGATATTATATATGAAAAGTGAACATGTTTCTCAATAGGAAATATTTTTTTTTCTATTTTATATGAGTTTTTGATAATTTTTTTGAAAAATGTGCAATATCTCGAGAACGGTTCATGTTTGCGTTCTAAAATTTATGTTAATCGTTTTCTAATAAAAAATTACATAAGAAATGTCTATTTACGTAACTTTATTATTGGTTTTGATTTTTTGACGATTTTTTCAAAATTTCATTCGAAAATTTACGGTTGTTCTGAACATTCGATTGCGTATAAAAACAATAGGCTTCCAGTGTTTACAGATTGTGATTTTTGTACCAAATTTGGTTCGAATCGGTCCATTCGTTCGTCAGTTATCGTCTCCACAGACTCACTGACACACACACACACACATACACACATACTTTCACACACACACACAGACATCACTTCAAAAATGTTTGATTCGTGATCAGGGATGCTTGAAACGTGCTCTCCCGTCGAAAACTCGAATTCGAATTTTCGACCCCGTCACAATACTTTCCTTATACATTATGTATATAAGGAAAGTAAAAATAGATTATTTTTATAGTAGTTATTTATATTCTTTCCAAGATATTAATTTTCGTTAATTTAGCAACATTTAAAAAAGTCGCCAAGTTGGCAACATTCCACCAAATTCGTCGCCAAAATCTCGCCAAGCGTTATGGACGAAGAAATAAGTTATTCTTACAGCAGATAAATGACTATTGACTTTCAAATACAAAAGTATTGCTCAAAGTATCTTTTTTCATGAATGGAACGAGCTCGATCCACGAGAATGATGTCACCAAATTTATCGCATGGTATTACATATGAAACGTGAACATGTTTTTCAATAGGAAGCATTTTTTTGTTATTTTATATGACTTTTTCATAATCCTTTTTAAAAATGTGCAATATCTCGAGAACGGTTCATGTTAGCGGTCTAAAACTTATGTCAATCGTTTTCTAATAAAAAATTACATAAGAAATGTCTATTTGCGTAACTTTATTAGCGATTTTAATTTTTTGATGTTTTTGTTCCAAATTTCACTCGAAAATTCAGGAGGGTTCTGAACATTCGATTGCGTATAAAAACAATAGGCTTCCAGTGTTTACGGATTATGCTTTTGGTACCAAATTTCGTTCGAATGGGTCCATTCATTCGTCAGTTATCGTCTCCACAGACTCACTGACACACACGCACATACTTTCACACACACACACAGATATCACTTCCAAAATGTTCGATTCGGGATCAGGTATGCTTGAAACGTGCTCTCCCGTCGAAAACTCGAATTCGAATTTTCGACCCCGTCACAATACTTTCCTTATACATTATGTATATAAGGAAAGTAATATAAGGGTATTGAAATGTTTTATACTGGAAAATATATTGTCAATTTCATAATAATTTAACATTCTTAGAGCATTTTACATATTCTTTTACTGGAAATAAGGATTTATTTTACTTTTATACTCCTTAATTTTACATTTACTCCTACAAAGCGTTATGTCTGAAAAAGCCGTGACATACATGCAATTTTTTATAAAATATATTGGTTTAAATAATATGAAACAATTTTGCATAATTGTCGTCAGTATACCTTGTACAAGAGGCTCGACCTCCTCTTTTTAAATTATCGACCTTGGAAACAAAGATAAATAGCATTGGTTTTAATAGAAAGACAAGATTTTAAGGCTTCATCGTTTGCGACGAAAATAATGTTTCCTGCCTGGACATTTAAATACTTCTTTAACCATAAATCAGCACTGTTGAATAAAAACTTAAAACTAATTTCCTAAATTCTCAATACCAACATTGAAGGCAGTATTTATTATGCTTCATACATACCAACCCAGTTCACGCTCGTCCAAACATATCTCGAGAGGAACACGAAATGCACGCGTGCCTTTCTCGAGGAGGGCCAATTAGCAAATGCGCATTCGCACTTTAGCACCTCCAACCTTCGAAGCGGTTTAATTAGCGTAAATGGGAGGGATATAAGCGCCCATTACTAGTTCATGGAAGTGCATATAGAGAGGGAATACCGTCTCGATAGAGAAGTAGGGGTAAAACGGATGGGGATCAGCAACTAAATGCAATCGTACGTTATAAAGAAAAAAATCTGATGTGGGCAACACATGACTTTCCTTATATAATGTAATGAATTTACTACTTTTACAGTAAAAAAATAGGTTTTTCTTATCGTAGATACTAATATTCTTTCCAAGATATTGAATTTTCGACAATAAGTCGTCATTTTCATTGATTTAGCTTCATTTTTATCCATTGGGCGAGATTTTCGTCAATTTGGCAACATTTCAAAAAGTCGCCAAGTTGACGACATTCCGCCAAATTCGTCGCCAAAATCTCGCCAAGCGTTATGGATGAAGAGATAAGTTATTCTTACAGCAGATGAATGACTATTGGCGTTCAAATACAAAAGTATTACTTAAAGTATCTTTTTCCATGAATGGAACGAGCTAGATCCACGAGAATGATGTCACCCAATTTATCGTATGGTATTACATATGAAAAGTGAACATGTTTCTCAATAGGAAGTATTTTTTTTATTTTATATGACTTTTTGATAATTTTTTTGAAAAATATGCAATATCTCGAGAACGGTTTGTGTTAGCGTTCTAAAATTAATGCCAATCGTTTTCTAATGAAAAATTATATAAGAAATGTCTATTTGCGTAACTTTATTAGTGGTTTTGATTTTTTGAAGATTTTTTCAAAATTTCATTCGAAAATTTAATGGGGTTCTGAACATTCGATTGCATATAAAAACAATAGGCTTCCAGTGTTTACGGATTGTGATTTTAGTACCAAATTTGGTTCGAATCGGTTCATTCGTTCGTCAGTTATCGTCTCCACAGACTCACTGACACACATACACACACACACACGCATACTTTCACACACACACACGCATACTTTCACACACACACACACACACACACACAGACATCACTTCAAAAATGTTTGATTCGTGATCAGGGATGCTTGAAACGTGCTCTCCCGTCGAAAACTCGAATTCGAATTTTCGACCCCGTCACAATACTTTCCTTATACATTATGTATATAAGGAAAGTAATATATTTTTTTAAAAAGATTTTTTTCAAAGTTCCATTTTGAAATACTGCCCGTATGCAGCATTCTAAACGGAAATATTCTAAATGTGTAAAATAATTTTGCACACGCTGAAACTCAATGCATTTCAGGATAGTTGAAATGTGAAAGTGTATACTACCAGAACAACACAAAGAGGGAGTTCGTTCACAAAGTTAGGATTGTGCTCCCATTGCGAATGGCATCATCCATGTATACCCGTTCCGTTTTTTTTCTTTTTTTTTTCTTACGTTGATAAGCTTGTCAGCGCATCATATCACTCATATATGATTGACGTGATAGCGAACGCATTACAATTTTAAACGCTAAAGAAGATGGAAAACATAGAACGACAAAAGTCTCATACAAAAAAGAAACAGACAGCCTTACTTTACGAGGCAGATAGGACCATCTGCATCACTTTACATTTTAGCCCTTTTAAACAAAACAAAATGAAATTGTCACAAATATTGATTTTACAGCAAATATAATTTAACAAATTATTTGTATCGCGTCCTCTGAGCCCCAGTCTCTCCTTCACTTTCTTCGCCATTAACAATGACTTTAAATATAACTAGAAAAGTACCACTTCTTAATTTCAATAGTCTATTTTATATATGCAATGATACTTCTATATATTTCTCTTAGATATCTGGCAACGAAACAACTTGAAAGTAAAGTTTGTAATCTGATTCTTTTAAATGGGTACAAAATCGATCCTTTATTTTACAAATACGAAATAGCAAACAAACAGCCAAAGTATTAAATAAATAATTCCGAACTTAAAATTCTGAGAAAATAAAATTTTAAAAAGCTGTGGATCGTTTTGTTATGTGCCTGGGAAGACACATCACGGTTTTTTATCAATGCTGGCATGTCTAGAGCCATAGGCACACAGAGTGGGTGTTCTACTCACCATTAGCTGAACTTATACATTAGTTCACTTCACAACAGTATTTACATTTATAAAAGAAATCCCGCACTTACTCCTCCCCTCCCTTCCGAGATCCTAGCCACTGCCTTATACCACGTACTGATCTGCAAAATATCTGAAGTATTTAATTAAGCGACCTTCAACATTTTCAAGTATAAACCTTATAACACTTCATAAAGCTATCGCTTAAACAGCCAAAGTTTCATAATGATAAAATGAACAGAACGGTGAATAACAAGAAAGCTCAATCATGCATAAAGCATTGATTATGAAACACTTTTCAACTGAAATGCAATTTTATTTAAACATCTCTAAAATACGATGCATTTAGCGGTGATCTTTTTTAAATTATCACAGTACTACAATAATTTATTATATTTGAAAACTTAAAATTTCAGCGAAGAAAATTAACTTTATCCAAATAACATCATCGAAATATATATCGTTTGGCTCTTTATGTAAAAGCAATGAGTATTTCATTCATATCACTTTTATTCCAGAATTCAGAGCTAAATATTTTGCGTAGAAACAATTCAACAATTCTCTTACAACTCATCTTACAATCAATTGCGCAAGTTGTGTACGCTTGAGTATTGCCACTTTAAATTTAACAAACTGTTTTTTAACTGTAATAATGCGTGTGGTCTGGCAACATCTACTCTGTACCGTGACATCAGCTCCATTTCGCCAGCCCCCCCACCTCGGAATTTCAAAATTTCAATGATGCCATTCGTTTGTACTACGTTTGTACCGGATTGTACCGTCAAAATTTTCGTTTGTACCACTTCCGGAACGGGGTTATTCCCATTTCAAAGTGGGGGGGCTGGCGAAACGGCAGCCCCCCCACCTCGGAATTTCAAAATTTCAATGATGCCATTCGTTTGTACTACGTTTGTACCGGATTGTACCGTCAAAATTTTCGTTTGTACCACTTCCGGAACGGGGTTATTCTCATTTCAAAGTGGGGGGGCTGGCGAAACGGCAGCCCCCCCACCTCGGAATTTCAAAATTTCGTCGATGCCATTCGTTTGTACTACGTTTGTACCGGTTTGTACCGTAAAAATTTTCGTTTGTACCACTTCCGGTACGGCGTAATTTTAATTTTAAAATGGGTGACCTTGAGCTCCGACAAACCCAACCTCGAAATTTCAAAATTTCGTCGATGCCATTCGTTTGTATTACGTTTGTACCGGTTTGTACCGTAAAAATTTTCGTTTGTACCACTTCCGGTACGGCGTAATTTTAATTTAAAAGTGGGTGACCTTGAGCTCCGGCAACCCCCCCACGTCGGAATTTCAAAATTTCGTCGATGCCATTCGTTTGTACTACGTTTGTACTGGTTTGTACCGTAAAAATTTTCGTTTGTACCACTTCCGGTACGGCATAATTTTCATTTAAATGTGGGTGACCTTGAGCTCCGGCAACCCCCCACTTCGAAATTTCAAAATTTCGTCGATGCCATTCGTTTGTATTACGTTTGTACCGGTTTGTACCGTAAAAATTTTCGTTTGTACCACTTCCGGTACGGCGTAATTTTTATTTAAAAGTGAGTGACCTTCAGCTCCAGCAACCCCCCACCTCGAAATTTCAAAATTTCGTCGATGCCGTTCGTTTGTACTACGTTTGTACCGGTTTGTACCGTAAAAATTTTCGTTTGTACCACTTCCGGTACGGCGTAATTTTTATTTAAAAATCGGTCACCTTGAGCTTCGGCAACCCCCCCACCTCGAAATTTCAAAATTTCGTCGATGCCATTCGTTTGTACTACATTTGTACTGGTTTGTACCGTAAAAATTTTCGTTTGTACCACTTCCGGTACGGCATAATTTTCATTTAAATGTGGGTGACCTTGAGCTCCGGCAACCCCCCACTTCGAAATTTCAAAATTTCGTCGATGCCATTCGTTTGTATTATGTTTGTACCGGTTTGTACCGAAAAAATTTTCGTTTGTACCACTTCCGGTACGGCGTAATTTTTATTTAAAAGTGGGTCACCTTGAGTTTCGGCAAGTCCCCACCTCGAAATTTCAGAATTTAATTGATGATTCCATTCGTTTGTGGGACATTTGTACCGGGTTGTACCAAAAAATGTTCGTTTGTACCACTTCCGGTACGGCGTTATTCTCATTTCAAAGTGAGAGGAGAGAAACATCAGCCCCCTCCTAAGAATTTGAAAATTTCGTCAATGCCATTCGTTTGTACTACGTTTGTACCGGTTTGTACCGTAAAAATTTTCGTTTGTACCACTTCCGGTACGGCGTAATTTTTATTTAAAAATCGGTCACCTTGAGATTCGGCAACCCCCCACCTCGAAATTTCAAAATTTCGTCGATGCCATTCGTTTGTACTACATTTGTACTGGTTTGTACCGTAAAAATTTTCGTTTGTACCACTTCCGGTACGGCGTAATTTTTATTTAAAAGTGGATGACCTTGAGCTCCGGTAACTTCCCACCTCGAAATTTCAAAATTTCGTCGATGCCATTCGTTTATATTACGTTTGTACCGGTTTGTACCGTAAAAATTTTCGTTTGTACCACTTCCGGTAAGGCGTAATTTTTATTTAAAAGTGGGTGACCTTCAGCTCCAGCAACACCCCACCTCGAAATTTCAAAATTTCGTCGATGCCGTTCGTTTGTACTACGTTTGTACCGGTTTGTACCGTAAAAATTTTCGTATGTACCACTTCCGGTACGGCGTAATTTTTAATTAAATGTCGGTCACCTTGAGCTTCGGCAATCCCTCACCTCGAAATTTCAGAATTTCGTTAATGCCATTCGTTTGTACTACGTTTGTACCGTAAAAATTTTCGTTTTGTACCACTTCCGGTACGGCGTAATTTTTATTTAAAAGTCGGTTACCTTGAGCTTCGGCAAGCCCCCCACCTCGAAATTTCAGAATTTAGTTCATGATTGCATTCGTTTGTAGGACGTTTGTACCGGATTGTATCGTGAAAATTTTCGTTTGTACCATTTCCGGTACGGCGTAATTTTTATTTAAAAGTCTGTGACCTTGAGCATCGGCAACCCCCACCTCGAAATTTCAAAATTTCGTTGATTCCATTCGTTTGTACTATGTTTGTACTGGATTGTACCGTGAAAGTTTTCGTTTGTATCAATTCCGGTACGGCGTAATTTTTATTTAAAAGTGAGTGGCCTTGAGCATCGGTAATCCTCCCACCTCGGAATTTCAAAATTTCGTCGATGCCATGCGTTTGGACTACGTTTGAACCGGATAATTACCGGATATTATACCATAAAAATTTTCGTTTGTACCAATTCTTAAGCTTACATGCCGTACATCTAAGCTTACATGCTGTACATCTTAAGCTTACATGATATATCTTCTTAATGTTACAGTTTAATTTTCCATCATAGTCTTTTCTGTAAGGCAAAATGTCATTAGGTGATTATTAATGCCAATAAGATCTTGTACTTTGTAATTCAAATTCACCTGGATTCAAAATTATGCAAATCAATTAATCTGTCATTAAGAAATATCATATTGTTTTTATTAATCATACCATGTTTCTAGTGATATTCATATATCATATATTTATTTGTACAATTACATAGGTAATAAAATTATTTTTATAGCTTTATAGAAAATATGCAAGACATTAAATTTGAGAAAGGGGACTATTTACTAATGGAATATTATAATTTTTGAAACTAGTTGTGTACATGGACACCACCACGTTCCAGTATAAAACTGACATTTCTGTGACAAACATTGGTGTTCAACAAGATAACTTCTTATTGTTTTATGTTTTGAACTCTTTTAATTGCTTTTAATTATTCATCTTAGTTTGTTATGAGTATTAATTAGTAATTTGGTCTATTTTTTCATTATTTCTGCATTTAAAATTAATCAGCAGTTTAGATTTTGAGGGAAATCCTTACGTTTCTGACAAGTGTTTTTAATTTAAAGGAATTCAAGGAAATATATTTCTATTAGGTATGAGATAAGTATGGTCATCCTGCTAGAGGAGTGTTGCCTTTTGCGGCAAATTTCAAAAGGAATCTATTAGAAACTAAATTTTCTAATACATACTTTTGTCGCCTACTATTTATATCGATCTTTAGTTTCGAAGACATTTTGAGTGAAAGTATAGAGAATTAAAGAAATACTTGCTTGTACAGGTACTTTAATTTTAAAAAAAAAGTTCAAAATATTACGTTAGTATATTACTAATGCTACATTGTACAACTTTATGCTGATAGAAGTTATAATATTATTATTTTATATTTTTTGTATACAATGAGATAATTCTTCAATAGCATGCAATCTAATTACTCAATGTTACATTTTCTGAAATTTCACAAGTACTAAATTGATACTCATTCGAGGATATGGGATTAGTCCACTGAAAGGTTGCGACGTCAGAGTGGCGGCCTTCCTTCTTTCTTGGCGGATTTTCTGTAAGCAGTAATTGCAATTCATATTTAAACTTTTTTCGGTGATACCCTGGTGTGCAATTGCTAATTGGCCTAATAATAAGAAAATTTGCAATGTTTGGTTTCATAGAATTGTCTAGCAAGCTGCTTGTGCAAATTAATTATCAGCTGGCTCAGAATGGATTAAAAAATCTGATGTGGGCAGAACATGACTTTTCCTACATAATGCAATGATTCTACTTCTTTCACGGCGAAACAATGGTGTACAAGGTCCACAGAACAATGTTTTTGGCATTAAAATAATACGACGTCAATTGAAATTAGGTGCTTTGGGCAAATTACTAGTCCAAACGAATGACCTTCTAATATTCACGTTTACTTAATTACAATATCATGAAATGACATCAACATTTGTTTAATATCAATTACATGAAATAAATTACTATTGGCGAATTCATAGGCGTCAAATTACTATCACTGTCAAAATGTATTTTTTCCAGTGAATGGAATGATCTAGATTTATATGAATAATGTTGCATAATATTGTATGTGGAAGGTGTTACTACACTGTTACTAAGTGTTATATGTGGCGATACTTTCTTCCCTTTTTTTAACACTTTACAACAAAGTTGAAAAGTGTTTATGACTTTGTTCATTCTGTCTGTCTGTCTGTCTGTCTGTCTGTCCGTTAGCACGATAACTGCCGTAAAAATGACTTTATCAAAATGAAATTTTAGTATGTTGTTCAGACGGTCTGTAGGCCCTATGGGAATATAAATAAATAATATCACCCAATTAGTTTTTTATTGAACCCGGGTTGAAAAAATGAAATACATTGAACCCATGGGACCTAATTTTTCAAACATTTTTTAAGTAAATTTAAAATTCACGAATTGCGTCGAAATTTTTAGGAAATATTCACATTATCCCATAGAATATATAAAAAAAATTCAGTAAAATATGTTAAGTAGTTTTTTAATTAAAAATTATTTAATATAGGGAAAAAAACAAATTCAATTAAATTCTGACTTTGGGATATCTTCCAGAAAGAAAAGAGAGATATATTATATAATAAATATCTTTCCATTTGTTTAAACGTAGTGCATATGGGAGAGGCTTCACATTTTAAAATAAATTTTGTAGATAACAATTTTTCATTTTTTTTAAATTTTATATAACTCTTCATGATATACTTATTGGATGGCATTTTTAATGCACTTTCATACGTCCTAGAGAGTTAAAATTTGGTACACAGCTTAAATTTGTTGAACATTTTATTCGACAAAAATTTAATGGATCTTTAAATATAGATCATACATTTTTTTCGAAATGGCCTGAAAATAATCCCCGTTCACTTCTATAAATCATTGTTGTAATATTGTTAAAAATTCTGATGTGGACAGCCCATGTCTTTCCCTGCAGACTCATATTCGTTCTCTTTATTTATTCAATAATAATTTGAGTTTATCTGCATAAAATAACAACCATAAGTATTTTAAATGACATTGAATTTACACGTTAAACTTAAATTTGGTTATCATTTGATAGCTGGACTTATTGTCAAAGGTGGCGTAGCGAAAACGCGAAAAAACTAGAATATCTCAGGAACGGCTAGTCCTAGAGTAATGGGGTTAGTCTTATTCTTTTTGTTGTCAAAAATCACGTATAAAATAGGAATTTAATTGATATAATTGAACACACGTAGTCTTATATTTTTATATATAACGATTTTTGCGGGCCATTTCGCAAAATTAGCCAGTTCCTTTTTCCCGAATCGTAGTAGAATAACCTACAAATGATTTATATACAAAATTTTGTTAAATTTGGTATATAAATCACTTGTAGGTTATTGAAATATTATGCACCAAATTTTGTTAAATTTTTTCCATTAGTTTTTAGCTAGAGTGGATAAAGGCAATTTCTGCGGCCATTTCGCAAAGAAGGCAGATTCTTTTATTACGAATCGTACTATAATCTAATGAACATCAGGATTTCCCACAAAAAACATACCTACCAAATTGTATGAAAATCGGTCTATTAGTTTTTCAATTAGAGTGGATGTAATATTCACACAGATACACAGAAACATACACAGATACAACCTTACACACACAGACGTCTTCCTAAAAATAGTTTTTTCGTGTTCTAGAAGTCCCAAAACGTGTAGATCCTTTGAAAATTCGAGTTCCGATCTTCGGCACGATTCCAATACTTTGAGTACATACACATACACACATATATTATCTGTGTATTATCTGTGTACCTAAATTCCGTGCCTATGCAATTACAATAGTTGTGATTTTAAATGATCCCTAAAATTTTATTATTTCTTCAACGAAGCCTAATTTTAACATATGCAGAATGCAAATATCTCAAGCGATTGTAAGATGAATTACATAAGAATTGCTGAATTTTTTTCACACAAAATTATTTAGCTCTGGAGTCTGGAATACAAGTTATATGAATGAAATATTCATTGATTTTGCATAAAGAATCAGATGATTTATATTTCGATACAGTTTTAAATATTTAAGTGTAATAAATTACTGTAGTACTGTGTAATGTACTGTATAATGTAAAGGATATCACCACTGAATGTATCACATTTTAGAGATTTTTAAATGAAATTGCATTTCAGTTGGAAAGTGTTTCATAATCAATGCTTATGCATGATTGATCTTTCTTGTATTATTATGTATTTAGAGTATATGGCAATATTGTTCAGAAGAACTTTATAGGACTTTTATGTCATAAATTATAGTATATTACTAGCAGCATACCCGTTCTTCGTACGGAGTATATAATATAAAGAAACTTGAAATTCATAATCATGCCCAAATTCTTATAGTATACTAAATGACATGTTTAATCAAAATATTCTGTTAAAATATTTAATATAATGCTCCTAAAAAGAAGTTTAAGAATCTCTGTTCTCGCTATATAAAATTATCTTCATGGACATATCTGAAGAATGAAACATCTTGGACCCCTTATGTAAGCAAATATAAAAAAAAAATATAGAATTGAATCAATATATGCAAAATAAAAGCGTTAAAATTGTATGGGACCCGTACTAATTATATACGTGAATATTAGAAAATATAACCTGTATTAGTAGATTACATGTATAAATTGAAAATACCAATAAACCCGTAATCTTTAAATCTGAAGACAGTCATTTATTCCAATATATGTCAAAATTAAAGTGCTAAAATTATATGGGAAGATATACACGTACTACTTATAATGTCCGATTATTAGTAGAAGATTACCCGTTTTGCAATATGAGTCACAAATGTTTTTTGGTAAAATACAACAGACGACGTAATAAATTGAATATATAATTAATCCCCGTAATCTTCATACCAGAAGACTGTACTTGATTCCAATATATATGCCAATATATGTCAAAATATATGCCAATATACCTGTACTACTTATATTCTCGTAGGTTGGAAGATATACCCGTGCATTCCTAGAAGATTACTCGTACAACGTACAATATGCGTGTGTCAGCAATTTTTGCCGTAATAAAACAATGGCGTAATAACTTAAAAATATCAATAATCACTGAATCAATAATTCCGGAAAATATCAATAATAGTAATGTTTAAACCTGAAGAGTATAATTGATATTATCCAGTCCAAAATGAAATGGCAATGAAATTTATTTTATATACATATCTTCATTATTCAAATCGGAAAGGATTTAATAAAAATCGTCTGCCGCATAAACACATTGGATTTAAATCCGTTGCTAAGCGACATGATATCATTTGCTTCAAATAAATTGGTAGAAAAAATATCGTCTAAATAGTTATATTTCTATGGAACATTTGGCGACAGTTTCGTCAAATTAGCGACATTTTAAAAAATCGCCAAATTTATCGCCAAGTGGGACTGTAGAACTGACAGTTCCACTTTGCGACAAATTGACGAAATATCATCACAATACTATCCCCTAACAAAAAACAATTAATATCATTTATGTAGCGCAATTTTATCAATTTCAAGATATTTTTATAAATTTGAAAACATTTTTATCAATTTGGTGACATTTTAAAAATTCGCTAAATGTATTACTAAGTAGGATGGTTGGTCTGACAGATAAATGCTAACCAAACATCATTTCAGTACTCTCTTCTAACAAAACAAAAAAAAATTTCATTGATATGTAGAAGACCCAAGCCACACGACCAACCCGAAAGTTTATGGCAGCTGTTTGTGTGTCGTTTATATCAATTTGGCGACATTTCCGTCAATTTGTCAAAGTTTAAGAAAAGTTGTCAAATTAGCGATATCCCTCCAAATTCGTAGCTTTGAATTTGCAGATCTGAATGAAACATTCTTATCCCGTTTCAATATACTAAATGAAAACACTACAATTGTATTAGAAGATATTCCCGCTCTACTCTTTTTCTGTTTCAACAATCGGCTATATGAATTTATTGGCTAAACACAATAAATGAGTTTAGTAGCTAAATACGATATAAGCTTAAAAACTCTTTGCCAAAATAAATGAAATTGATGTACGCAGTCAGCAATTAATATAATTAAAAGAAAAATCAAACCGTCCATTCATAAGATATACTTTTATATCCATTTATCCATTTATTTATTATTTAAATCGAAAAAAAATAATAAAAACATTAACAAACACATTTAATTTAATTGCGATGCCGAGCAACATGATATATCCTCCTAAAATGTTAAAATTTATTAACCACTAACAGCACACCCGTTATTCGTACGGAGTGTATAATTTAAAGAAACTTATAGTTCGCAATCATGTGCAAATTATGTTAAAATATTAAATTTATTGCTCTTAAAGAGAAGTTTAAGAATATATGTTCTCACTATGCAAAATTATCTTCACGATCAGATCTGAAGAATAAAACATCCTGCCCCCTTTTGTAAGCAAATTTACAGAAGAAAAAATAGGAATTGAATGAATATATGCAACCCCGTACTAATTATATTGTCGCAGATCAGAAAATATGCCAATGTGTTAGTAGAAGATTACCCGTATTACAATATGCGTCTCAAAAATATTTGCCCAAATAAAAGAGATGACGTAATAAATTGAAAACATCAATAATATCCGTACTCTTTATACCAGAAGGTCGTAATTGATTCCAATATATGAAAATATATATCAAAACATATGTCAATATACCTGTACTACTTATATTCTCGTAGATTAAAAGATATACACGTGTATTTGTAGAAGATTCGTACAACATACAATATATGAGTTTAAACAATTTTTGTCATAATAAAATAATTGCATAATAACTTGAAAATATCAATAATCCTTGAATCAATAATCCCCGAAAATATCAATAATAATAATGTTTAAACCTGAAGACCGTAATTGATATTATCCAGTCAAAAATGCTATAAGAAAAATCAAATCGTTCTTTTCTAAAATATATTTTTATATCCATTTATTTATTATTCAAATCGAAAAAATAATTATTAAAATTAACAGACAGATTTAATGTAATTGCGTTTCTGAGTAACATGATATAAGATAGAATCTTATAACATGTTAAATATGTCATGTCTTATAACATAAACTGCGAAATTAAATAACGAATTTGATTTCTCTATACTTCTCAAAACTTTCTCTATGTTCCGCAAAAGCTTGTTTTAAATAAACCATGAACCATGGAGATAGATTTCCCCTTTAAATCATGTTTCAAGCAATTCATTTTTTCAGAAAGTGACTAATTAACGCAAAAAATCTCCCATCAAACTCAGAGATTAAATTTTAATTCACTTTCAAACGATTTTCAAGCTTTTCGTTTGGATAAACCACGGAGTTAGGGAGTAGAACTCCTAGGAAAAAGTTCCGTTTTTCATTAATATCTCGACAACCCCAGGTCTTAGAAACTCGAAACTTGGACAAAATTTATGGGGGGATATTTCAAGGCTATTCACCAAATTTCATTAAATTCGGTTCAGCCGTTTTTCCGTGATGATGAGACAAACGAAAATTTCGTTTTTTACTAATATCTCGAGAACCACTGGTCGTAGAAACTCAAAACACGGATATAATTTTAAGTGGGGCTATTTCTGGGCTACCCACAAAATTTCATCAAATTCGGTTCAGCCGTTCTCCCGTGATGGTGTGACAAACAGACAGACAGACAGACAGACAGACAGACAGACAGACAGACAGACAGATTTTCATTTTTATTTATATAGATTTATTCCCATTATTATTTTTGTTGTATAATTTTGTTATATAATGTACATTTTGAAATTCTTCCTTATTAACACTTTATAGCATAGTTGAAAAGTGTTTATGACTTTGTTCCTTCTGTCTGTTCGTTCGCACGATAACTGCAGTAAAAATGACTTTATCAAAATGAAATTTTAGTATGTTGTTCAGACGGTCTGTGGGACCTATGGGAATATAAATGAATAATATCACCCAATTAGTTTTGCATTGAACCCGGGTTGAAAAAATGAAATACATTAAAAATGAAATACATAAAAGTATAATAAATTACTGTAGTACTGTGATAATGTAAAAGATATCACCACTAAATGTATCACATTTCAGAAATTTTTAAATGAAATTACATTTCAGTTGGAAAGTGTTTCATAATCAATGCTTATGCATGATTGATCTTTCTTGTTTAATTTAACATTATGTTTTGAATAAATTTACATGAAAAATGTGCAATATCTCGAAATGTCGTATGTGGTATGTCAATCGTTTTCTAAGTGGATATTATGTATGAAATAATTAAACATTTAACAGCATTCAGATTCTTAATTTGCTTTAATAATTTTTTCAAAAATTTATTCGAAACTTGTGTAGTATCTCGAGAATGGTTCATTCTAACATTCTAAAGTTTCTATCATTTGTCTATCAATTACGTCTGAAATGATTTTTTTTTTTTATCATTATTGAAAGTTCTGGTTAATGATTTTTTCAAGCTTTCGTTCAAAATATGGGGGAGGCGGGGGGGGGGGTCTTTCAAACTTTCGATTACATTTAAAATCAATTGGAATCCAGTATACACTGAGGTCAATAATCGTACCAAATTATATTCAAAACTCTTCATTTGCGTGTGAGATAACACCTCCGCCGACTCACAGGCACACACATACACTATGTACTGTCCCGATCATGAAGCCTTCAGTGGAAGCACTTTTGAGAACCAGAAGTGAAACACCGTACAGGCAACCATCCCTATGATGTGGGTTTAGGGATGCCATTTCAGGACTGTCGAGCTATGGTTGCCAGATTTGGTGTTTTATTGGCGACATTTCGAATGTTCGAGAACCTTCTTAAAATGACGAGTATTCTACGAGATATGAGCCCCTTCTGGCAGTTTCTACTGAGAATATATAAAAAGAGTCATCGCTCAATTGGAGAGCAGTTGACGTGATACGAGCTACATTGAAATTATGAGATAAGTCATTGTTTTCAGGATAGCATCCGCTGTTTTGTGAAATTAACTGAGTATTTAATTGCTATTTTACTGTACCTAGTAGTTGTTTAGTAATCTTGTGAGATAGTTATCGAACCATTTGCTGTATCTTATTCCTGTTTATGTTGTGCTTATAAACGTGTTAGTTATCCAGAAATTTGGATTCTTTCTTGTATCCTGGACGCACACCCACGATTCCAGAGAATACGTCGTAACAGTATATTAGCGTGTATTCACACGTGCTAACACATACAGAAATGACTTCATAAACGTTCGGTTCTTGTTCTAGGATGCTTGAAACGTGTTCTTCCGTTGAAAACTTGCCCCAGTTAAATAAGTTCCCTATACTCTATAGGGAAACTAATATGCAGGACAGTAAAAGCAGTACTTCTGCAAAATAATTTCGCTAATTTTTATATAAATAAAATTAAATGAATGCACTTAAAATGATTTGCAACCAAATTCTCACATCCATGATAGCTAATTCCTACTTTACTTTTAAAACTATATTATACTCAATTGTGTTGGGTACATAACATTTTTTAATTAATCAATATTTTAAATACTTTATTTCCTGAAACCTATTTTAAATACTCACAAGTACCGAAATATATCTTCAAATTTTTCAATGTACATGTGCTACATATTCGTATTAGTATGTATAAGTGCTACTTTGTATAAGTGCAAATTGAGCTAAATATTTATATAAATGTCAATTGAGTTAAATATTTGTGAAAATGTAAATTAAACTAAATATTTATATAAATGTAAATTGAGTTGAATATTTGTATAAATATATGTTAAGCAAAATATATATATATATATATATATTAATGGCCAGGCACTTGACTTTCGTCATTCGCCTTTCGTCAGCGGCCAGAACGTGAACCATTTAGCCGTCCTAAGACGTTGCCCCAGGCGCACCAGAGGGGGGGCGGAACACACTACGCCCGCAACACAAACATCCATGTTTTACGTGGGACTCGAACCCACAACGCGGCGGTCGAGCGATTGCTGTGGAAACACTCGCCTTGACCACTCGACCACTGCGTCGGCTTAAGCAAAATATTTGAATAATGTACTGAATAAATGTGCTGATTTGTAAAAATATATTTATTTGTATTTGTATGTTTTAATACATATATAAATTTTATTGTCATAAAAGCATGTTCTTTAATTATTTGATGCATATTGGAAATTCGGAACTGAGAAGGGGCGAAATGGAGTCTCCCACTTTGAAATGGGAACAACTATATATAGGAAACGGTATAAATGAAAATTTTAGCGGTACATTCCATGCAAATGAAGTACATGCGAACGACGTCACTGAAATATGAAAATTCCGAGGTCAAAGCTGCCATTTTTCCAGCCTCCACTTTGAAATGAATATTACGCCGTACCGGAAGTAGTACACACGAAAATTTTTGCGGTACAATCCGGTACAAACGTAGTACAAACCAATGGCATCGACGAAATTTTAAAATTACGAGGTGGGGGGTTGCCGATGCTCAAGGACACCCACATTTATATAAAAATTACGCTGTACCGGAAGTGGTACAAATGAAAATTTTTACGGTACCATTTGGTACAAACGTAGTACAAACCAATGGCATCGACGAAATTTTGAAATTCCTAGGTGAACGGGACTGCCGTTTCTAAAGCAAGCCCACTTTGAAATGAGAACAACACCGTACCGGAAGTGGTACAAACGAATATATTTACGGTAGTACAATCCGGTACAAACGTAGTACAAACGAATGGCATTGACGAAATTTTCAAATTCTTAGGTGGGGGATGATGTTTCTCCCCCCTCACTTTGAAATGAGAATAACGCCGTACCGGAAGTGGTACAAACGAACATTTTTTGGTACAATCCGGTACAAACGTCCCACAAATGAATGGAATCATCAACTAAATTCTGAAATTTCGAGGTGGGGGCTTGCCGAAACTCAAGGTGACCGACTTTTAAATAAAAATTACGCCGTACCGGAAGTGGTACAAGCGAAAATTTTTACGGTACAAACCAGTACAAACGTTATACAAACGAATGGCATCGACGAAATTTTGAAATTTCGAGGTGGGGGGTTACCGGAGCTCAAGGTCACCAACTTTTAAATAGAAATTACGCCATACCGGAAGTGGTACAAACGAAAATTTTTACGGTACAAACCAGTACAAATGTAGTACAAACGAATGGCATCGACGAAATTTTGAAATTTCGAGGTGGGGGGGTTGCCGAAGCTCAAGGTGACCGATTTTTAAATAAAAATTACGCCGTACCGGAAGTGGTACAAACGAAAATTTTTTCGGTACAAACCGGTACAAACGTAGTACAAACGAACGGCATCGACGAAATTTTGAAATTTCGAGGTGGGGGGTTGCTGGAGCTGAAGGTCACTCACTTTTAAATAAAAATTACGCCGTACCGGAAGTGGTACAAACGAAAATTTTTACGGTACAAACCGGTACAAACGTAATACAAACGAATGGCATCGACGAAATTTTGAAATTTCGAAGTGGGGGGTTGCCGGAGCTCAAGGTCACCCACATTTAAATGAAAATTATGCCGTACCGGAAGTGGTACAAACGAAAATTTTTACGGTACAAACCAGTACAAACGTAGTACAAACGAATGGCATCGACGAAATTTTGAAATTCCGACGTGGGGGGGTTGCCGGAGCTCAAGGTCACCCACTTTTAAATTAAAATTACGCCGTACCGGAAGTGGTACAAACGAAAATTTTTACGGTACAAACCGGTACAAACGTAATACAAACGAATGGCATCGACGAAATTTTGAAATTTCGAGGTTGGGTTTGTCGGAGCTCAAGGTCACCCATTTTAAAATTAAAATTACGCCGTACCGGAAGTGGTACAAACGAAAATTTTTACGGTACAAACCGGTACAAACGTAGTACAAACGAATGGCATCGACGAAATTTTGAAATTCCGAGGTGGGGGGGCTGCCGTTTCGCCAGCCCCCCCACTTTGAAATGAGAATAACCCCGTTCCGGAAGTGGTACAAACGAAAATTTTGACGGTACAATCCGGTACAAACGTAGTACAAACGAATGGCATCATTGAAATTTTGAAATTCCGAGGTGGGGGGGCTGCCGTTTCGCCAGCCCCCCCACTTTGAAATGGGAATAACCCCGTTCCGGAAGTGGTACAAACGAAAATTTTGACGGTACAATCCGGTACAAACGTAGTACAAACGAATGGCATCATTGAAATTTTGAAATTCCGAGGTGGGGGGGCTGGCGAAATGGAGCCCGTGACATCACGAGTGGCGAAGCTGAAGTCCCATTTCGTGAAGCTGACAACTCATTGGTTGCCCGGTTGAGGGCGCAACCTTATGTTAAAGAACCTTGCTTCTAAGGCCTCTGTAAATGTACTTTTAACACTTTCCAACATAGTGGAAAAGTGTTTACGACTTTGTTCATTCTGTCTGTCTGTCCGTTCACACGGTAACTGCCGTAATAATGACTTTATCAAAATAAAATTTTAGAACGTTGTTGAAACGGTCTGGGGCATATATGAGAATGTAAATTAATAATGTCACCAAATTAGTTTTAGATTGAACCCGGGTTGAAAAAGTGAAATACATTGAACCCTATGAGACCTAATTTTTCAGACATTTTTTAAGCAAAGTTGGGATTCACAAATTGTTTCGAAAATTTTAGAAAAAATTCAAATTAACCCATAAAATATATAAAAGAAAAATCAGCAAAATATGTTTGGTAGTTTTTAAATAAAAAAAAATTTCCAGTGTAAAAATCGTGATTTTTAAAGTTCCTTTACATTTATATTTAGTGTTGCATCCTTCTTAAAACCGCTTTACTTTTGTGTATTTTCTACGCATCTATATTCTGCGCCAACGCAATTACAGTATTTTCTAGTTTAAATGATCCTCAAACTTTGATTATTTCGACAACGAAGCTTAAATTTTAATGGATTCAGAATGTAAACATATATATACAGGATCCAGTGATGTCCAGTAAATTTAGTGACGTCTTTGAGTAAGATGAGAGTTGCAGTTAACAAATTCAGTCCCTTTTGAGAGTCTGAGAACAAAATGCGCGCGTTCTTAATTCCCATGGCCTCATATGCGCAAAGCAGAATAAAATAATTAAGTCAGTCATGCCCCGGGATGCAACCCTCCTGCTTAAATTCCTGCTTTTCAAATATAATAAATTATTGTAGTACTGTGATAATTTAAAAAATATCACAGCTGAATGTATAACATTTTAGAGATGTTTAAATGAAATTGCATTTCAATTGAAAAGTGTTTCATAATTAATACTTTATGCGTGATTGATCTTTCTTGTGATCTACAGTTCTGTGGATGGAATCCTCCTGCTTAAACGTCTCCTCCTTCCTTAACACGAAAAAAATATCCCAATACATAAAGTTAAGACATCGTATCTCTATCCAATAAAAACATGTAAGATAACTTTTAAAACTATTGACGTAATAGACATTAAAAGTTCTGATTAGCTAGAAATATAATGAACCAACTTTTCCCCTAGCCATATGCTAATCCTCCAAAGCATTGTATCAACTTGGCAATGTTTCGCGCATATATAAAATCAAAAAGAGCACTTCTAAAAATTGATAATAGCACCCCTCCTGTGAGGGTCAAATATGTATAATTAACAAATGCGAGTTTGCACTTAGACGCCTCCAACCTCCGAAGCAGTTTAATTAATGTAAATTGGAAGAGAGTACATTACTTATTCATGGGAAAAAGCGTGTAGAAGAGAGAGTCTAGCTTGCTGGTGATAAAACGAATTAGGATCGGCAATTACATGCACCGACACGCGACAAAATAATCTTTTTAATGAATGTTTCAATAATTTTTTTCCCGGAAAATCTACTTTGAATTTTATTTCCAAACGTATTAGTTTGGGGGGTTTTATGACTCTCAACGGTCATTTTATACGCATGAGGGCTAATGTTATCGGAAAACAGATATTTATCACATTTCAAACTACGACATACACTGGACACACCCTTCATCTTTGATATTAAAACCCTGCCCCTATGTATCCGAAGTACAGAAATTCTTTATTTAACAAACATATAACTATGATATTATTTCTTTTAGGACGTTCGCTATGAAAAGCATTTCTTCCTTAACATCAGGGATATTTTATCCTTGGAGAATAAAAAGGCAAGCGGGATCAAATGTACCTTCTGTCCTTCCGCTTGGAAATCTTTAGTATAATTTTTCTATTCCAGCCTGCTCTTCCTTTTTCCATATTTTAGTCATTTTTCCACAATTTTATTTGAAGAATTTAGTTCATATGGTCATCAGTTGGTTCATTCATTTTTAATTTCACTTTTTCCTGTTTGTTCCTATTGTTTTGCGCCATTTCAAATAATTATTAAATACTTTATTTTATTTTATTTTATTTTTTTACAGCTAGATCTCAAGTTCATTCGCTGTCGACTGAATGGGTTTACTCACTATTCAGTACTTTCCATTCGCTTTGCTATCATTTATCTTACCTCCTTATTTTCTTTTCGTTCATTCTGTACTTTCAGCTATTCTTCCCCTGGATTTTACCATTCATTCATAATATCCTTCCTCTCGCTTTTCTGCCTCATTGATTTTTTTTTTCATTTCTCACCTCAGCGACTGCAACTTTTCTCCTACCTTCGGCTATGTATACTATACAACCGCAGTCGCTGTACTTCTAAAAGTGTGGTTACGCTTTTTGTGTATCCTAAAGAATAATGCTGCTTTGTGGTTCCAATATCAGTTCACCTGTATTTATTTGTATTTATGCTGTATATATGAAGTTTTTATATTACTAAAATGTTTTCTTACATAAATTATGTTATCTACAAGGGGAACGTGATCCTATGAATAATTATCTTAGGATACTTCTGTATACAACCCATAAGAGGCTTAGCATCTTAAAAACGTAACTCTTTACCATCAATGGCATCATATTACTTCACCTTTACAGGCATTTTTTATCATGGATGTATAACACAATAACGATTGATAAAGCAAAGACAACAAATCGTAGATTTAAAAAGGTCATTATAATGAAAACCATACTTTATGACGTATAAAATTAAAAAGGCCAGAGCGCTTTCGGGTATCACCATACCCTTCATCATTGATTAGATCTAGCCACTCAAACATTTTTTACCGTGGCCGACACTGCTAAAGCCAAAAGTTTCCGAAATCACATAACTTATCTAACGTCATTTTCCTATACAGTCATATATCAATAGCAATGACTGATTCAAAGTATCAGGTCCCTAACTCAGTTGCATGTGGCTTTGGAAACCCCTATCAAACATCTAAAATGTACTTGTAATGTCAACAGTTGTATGATTAAAGCACATTGTAAGAAATAAAGATCTGCTAGTATTAATTTATCGGTAACAAAATTTTACAACACAGCATTCGAGAAAGAGATAATCTAGCGATACAAAATTTCAAAAGTCAGCAAAAAGCTGGACTAGCTATGTGCTGTTGATACTGTTCCTTGGCCAGTAAGGTCACTAGACCTTTCGCCAATCGGGCATGTATGGGATATGCTAGGCCGCCAGATTCGGGCACCCCGAAATGTAGCAGATCTGTAGCAACAATTGAAGAATGCCTGTATCGCAGCATGTATCGCAGGATGACATTAAGAAACTTTATCACTCCTTACCTAGACGTATACCTAGATGCATACCTAGATGTCGTATACCTAGACGTATACCTAGACGTATACCTAGACGTATACCTAGACGTATACCTAGACGTATACCTACCTTACCTAGATGCATTGTCGCCAAGGAGTATTTCACCAATTACTGATTTGAAAATTCAATGTGAAATTGTTAGCCATTGATGGGTCCTGCGGCCTTGATTTTGTAATCATTCCATTACCTGTGTATGAGCTGTAAGCATATTTAATTTCAATAAAAACAATCATTTTCTTCATGGTGTCTCGTTTTTTTTGTTTTATTGCAAAAGAGTGTATATTGTTAATATTCTCAGTTATATAAAAAACTGTATGAACTCCAAATCTTACTTGTTAAATTAGAGGTAGAGGGTTTCATCCACGGTGTTTTCAGATATTACATTGAGTGTAATACCTTTAATTGACAGTAAAATGTTCTGCTTTTCTTCGATTCATTTAGAAGTACCCCATAGTTCACCAATGGACCGCGGACCATAGATGTACTACCTCAATTTACTGTATACCAATTAAAAAGTTGAGAACATTTTCCCTAAACCAGCAGATGAAACTTTATAGGTAACATGTGCCTGAAAAGCTATTAGTTCTTTAGGCCTACAATTTTTAGCAGAACGCATATATTCCACCAATAAAATGAATTCGGTACTTTCAAAGCGTTTTCATCAATTAAATTCAAAATTAATGTGATCATATTGACAATTTAAAAATTGGAAAATTTTATTTAAATCGTTGTTTTAAAAAAAAATCATGTGATTTAAAAATAGTGAGTGAAATCGAATGATTGAAATCAGTGCCGTCCGGATTTCAAACTATATGCCTTTAAATTGACAAAAAATTTACACGACCCAAATTTTGCAGAACGTCGAGGTTAAACTTTGATTTTCTGGAGTACATGCAATGACGGAAATCCTCAGTTTAAAATAAAGAGCTAAAAAATTAAAAACCAGAACATATACGCTGAAATCTTCAAAAGCACTTAAACAACTTTTAAAACTTTTGTGGGCTAACTTAGAACACTTTCTTAAATTCTCTCAAAACATACACGGCGTTTTATTAGATTTCATAAACACGAAGCTAGTTCGTTTGAGCATCGCCCTGTTCGAAATGAACAAGAAATGCACGAATCAAATGACGGATCATTCTCGCCTCGGGTCAATTAGCAAATGCAATTTTACACTTAAGCACCACTCACTTAAAAATGGTTTAATGAGCGTGAAAAAAGGGGATATACTTTCATATTACTTGCATATGCAGAACTCATAGCATGTCTTTCTAATACTTAATAAAATTATGATACACAAATGAGGAAACACACAGGGGTGAAAGACATCAGATCAGCAATTAGATAAGTCCTCACTATTGGAAAAATGCTTTTAAATGGGTTCTTTACAGTTATTTATTTTCTTTTCTTGCTGAAAACTGCTTTTAACTCATGTCTGAAAAGTGAGGCGGAAATATTTATTTATTTACACGTATTTAAGCCTGTCAACGACAGAGATACTAAAACTAATTAAACTAATTCTTTGAAAATTAAGCTGAACCACTTTATCACCAACCTGAAAGATTCGAAAAAAGCTTCACTATCAGCACAAATATTCCAGTATTTAACTTCGCTGGACGTGTTTCCTTATTGTATATTCTATTTAAAAAGACCTATCATCTCCCCTTTTAATGTACACATTTTACTTTTATCATTATGAGCAGCAGATTTTTGTCAGACATACCTTTATGAATGAGTCGTACAAATTTACAATTGCAACCGTAATCTCCTTGTATAAAGTGGTAGACGTGAATCTCACAAGGGTCCCTTAAATATTTTCAATCGCAGATAAATTTCAGTCAACCGCCATGGTGGCTGGGGCATTTTCTGATGATATATGCGCCTGTTTCATAGACGCAACAGACATATTTAACCAAGCTAAAGAGCATTACTATAGCCAAATATAACCGTGCTATTAAAGAAGAGTTGTTTATCATGATAAGTGTCTTTCGTGACCACCTTGGAAATGCTAGAAAACCAGTTCATTTCGTATAACATGGCTTGAAAACAGTACATGTGAATAACCCTATTTTTAGTTCAGTAATATAAAATGGAATCAAGTAAATCCACGGAGACCCCTTAAAATACTTACTACGCATTATTATGTATCGCCATGTACTATCATAAAAAAATTCACCGGTTTGAGTTAAAATGTAAGAAAGGGTAAGACATGTTATGAAAATCGGTTCTTTATTCCTCTTATATTACTATGTATTATAAAACTTGACCCATGCAAGTTAAAATGTGAGAAATATTTAGCTGGGTCCTGGAAGAAAACACTGTGCATCATCGTAGAATTCAGAATTATGAAACTTGACCAGGTGTAAGTTAAAATGTAAATAGTAAGGCGAATCCCGAAAGGCCAAATGTATTTGCCCCACTTGTATTACTATGCATTGTAAAATAAAAACATTACCATATAATTTCACTTGTTTACATTTAAATGTTAGGAAATCTAAGACGGTCCTTGAAAATCAGTTCTTTATCTTACCTACAGAATATTTGGTTTAATTTTATCTTATAAATTAAATCACCGTACCAAGAAAATTGACCATATTCTCCCTGATTGCACCCTAATTACACTTTTAGCACCCTAATTATACGTTTAGCATCCTAATTATACTTATATGTTAAATTTTAAACATACATTTACAGTGTATTCGAAATTTTACTTACTGCACCCTAATTATACTTTTAGCATCCTAATTATACTTATATGTTAAATTTTAAACATACATTTACAGTGTATTCGAAATTTTACTTACTGCACCCTAATTATACATTTAGCACCCTAATTATACTTACATGTTAAATTTCAGACATATATTTACAGTGTAATATGATATTCAAAATTTTACCTTACCACGTATACCACTGCAGCTATGTAAGAAACTTCCTTGAATTACTTACTCACCTCTTTCTTGGAACAAGCGGATTTGGACTCTAGTTTGATTTACAATTAAAAGTATAAATTTTATAACAATAACACATGTGTTATTTTATATTTAATAGGAACATATTTTTACTTCCTCATATTATAGAATATAGTACAGAGAAGTATTATTTTCGCGAAAATTTTCGATTTCGAGATTTTGATTCCAATATAGGTTTGAGGACCTCCTGAACACGTTTTCTATACTTTTAGAGGGATGTTCGTCTCGTCTGTGGTCTGTTGCCTGTCTATAGTCGATTTCTTGTGTATACGACACGACAGCTGTCACAAATATTAATGGATTTTAAAGAAACTTTAGTCCGGTTTTTGTTAACGAAAAATGTAGAATTAGATAGAATTTTTTGAAATTCAAGTCAAAACTTCGAAATTTATTCAAAATTGTACATTTACTTAACATTGCAGCATAAGGTAAAGTTTATGCGTAATTATACATAAATTGAGTTATTTATAGCTGAATGATCACGAAACTTAACAGCTTCAATCACTGTAGTGAAAAATAGCCACTATAAAATTTTGGTGTTCATGGCGTCATTAGCCTAAATTTTTTTCAAACCCTTTAAAATGAAGGATAGCATCCTTTAACTGTGATCATTTTAAATGATACATATTTTTCAAATGTTTCCTTGCAAAATTTGCAATTAAGTTTGCAAAAAAAAAAAAACAAAAAAAAAACTGCAAGCTATTTATAAATGGATTCCAGGATTCCGCTATGAGGAAGTCGAGTTAATACACACTCCAATTAATTAAATAAAATATAAGATTCCTACCACAGTTGTTACATAGCAAAATAAAATCCATTTTCCACAGACAATCGTCCATCTACCATTTATCACTTGGGATTAGATCAAAGAATATTTAATCCGTAAATAGAGAATAGTGTACAGTTTAATTCATTCTTTTGAATAACTAAACTCTGTATGTATCCTACGACGTGTAAATACTGAATATTCTACTCAAATTAAACATGGTAAACATTTCGTTAAATACGTTCGCTTGACATAAAAGTAACTTTTAAAAGTCTTAACATCTCTGTAAACAGCTAACCGAATATATGGAACTACTTCTGGAAATTCTGAATCGTGGAAAACTCTTCAAATGCAAAATCTTCAAAGTTTATGCCTGTTTAAATTTTCCAAGAATTCTAATTAAGGCAAACTTTGTATGTATGGTCTCATTTGGATAATAAAATTATTTCTTAGGGCCTCAGGGACCGATTAATTTTGCGAAAATATTTCTAGGAACAAATCTAATGGTTAATTGAGTTCTTAGAAACTGGATGAGAATGATTATGTACAATTAGCATTTAGTATTTTATACGCCATAGATTTTGGATAGATGCAGGCGAAGAATTTTTTAATTCCATAAAATTCGATATCTAGTCTACAGAATTAGTGAGTAGCATATCATTTTCCCCACAGATTTTAAATATTTTTTCTATTTAATTGAATTAATTAAATGACCAGACGTCCGGGAATGGATATATTAAAAGAAAAGAAAAGTTTATTTCAGTACAATGAACGTACTGTATATACATTCATCTACTTAAGAGCTTTCGGGCGTAAAAACGTTCTTCCTCAGAGGCATTTAACATGGCACAAGCACATAGCACAAGCACATGCCACATATACAGACAGATCACAAGCTAAATTTGTATATTACATATAGCCGATCGGCAAAAAATAAATTCATTACATAGTGAAGAAGCATACATGAATAAATATATTTATTTGAAAATAAGGCCAATAACGGCCATAGGATTTTAAAAATGAAAGAGAACTAATAACGATTTAATCATCGTTATAATAGAACAAAACTAGGAAAACAATAACATATAATGCAGAGAAAGAAATAAACATTGCAAAGAAAAGAAAGAGAAAAATAGCAAAATATGGAATAATGAAATATTTTGTTTAGATTTTAGAAGCCGCTGTTTCGTTCTCTGTTACTTTCGCTTTAATCGTCTGTTCCATACTTGTTATAGCCAGTTGTATATAATTCTTTGAATGTTATGAACATACATAACAGTCAATGAGTTAAAATACATATCAATCATAGGGTAAAAAACATACTAATCACAGGATTAAAAACATATCAACCAAAGGGTAACACATATCAATCAAAGAGTAAAAATATACCAACCAAAGAGCAAAAACATATCAACTAAAAAGTTAAAATATACCAACAAAAGAGTTAAAAACCAAAATTTTAAAAAATACCACCAAAGGGTAAAAACATACCAACTAAAAAGTTGAAAACATACCACCCAAAGGGTTAAAAACATATCAACCAAAGAGTTAACGACCGAAGTGTTAATATATTTGCTAGTGCACTGATTTTTACCTAATGACGGGATCTCATAACGCCTTTGAAACAATTGTAGTCTTCTAATTTTTATCTGTATATTTCTATGAAGGAAGTAAAAATAATTTCTAATTTAAATAAAGTTATGCTTTTTATATAAAATCCACAATGATTAAATAACTTTTTGAAACGCAGTGAATGCAGAAATTATTCTGAAAAACAGAAAAATAAGTTTCTTCTTTCCAAATTTCTTCACTTATTGAATACCCCAATGCTATTCAATGCATAATTTGTTTTGCATTAAATGTGCAAGACATTACAGAAATCTGAAAAACAGTTTTTCGTTATTATCCACAATTCAACCAAATGGAAAATATTATTCCTATCAAATTAAATTAGCATAATTACCATATTTGATGATGATAAGTATGGTAATTATGTTTTATAAAAATTATTTGATTATGCAGTAAACTGAATCTATTTTTACAACTATTTTATAAGGTTCTGCTTTTACAAATTTTATTTAATTTGAAAATAGTCCGGTAAGGTTCGCTAGAAATGTTTTTTATTCGATTTCCTGAAAGCTTGATTGCAATCTCATTCGAGTGTTTTTGATAAAAAAAATTATCGATGCATTAGATGACTAATTATTTAATCATAATAGTGCTTGCATCAATGCATTTTATTGGATATTTACTGCTAAGAGGTTTTGAAAATTGAATGGTCTAGTTCAATTACTTTTGCAATTCGTTCTCAAATGGCTGCCAATTAAGGATATGGCTGGATAATAATAGTCATTGCTTGATTGTATTGTTTCACACACACGGTGATATTGATATTTCCGTTGTCCGTTGTTGAATCACAATTGTTTTGCATTTGGACAACGTTCATTTTAATCAGATATTCTTGGTGATAATGACAGGATAAATAGACAAATGTAGTTAATGGTAAATAAAAATGTAAAGACTTTGCACTCATGTTTTATACAGTCATATTCGTAGTGGCTTGACATCAAATATTTTCCCCGCAGAGCCGCAAGATTCTGGTTTAGGCCTCCACCTTCTTAAATATTTATTCCATAAACCACTCTTTGACCTATCATCAACTCAACATTTAGACACACACATACACTAACATGCACATTTATGCACATTCAGACGCACACATACACTAACATATATACAAACACACACACACACACACACACACACTAACGGGGGCGCGGTAGCCCATTGGTTAGCGCGCTGGAGTTGCACTCGGTAGGCCCGGGTTCGATTCCAGCCACTGCCAAAACTGCCGCCGTGTTCATGCGGAGTACGATCACGTTAAACATGTGGGTCCGAAAGTCCTTCCGAGAGGTTGGTGGTAGGGGAAGGAGGGTACGGTCCCTGTGGATGCCTCCCCCACTGGTTTCCGGTCTGAATTGGGTGGCACTTCCCGACCGTCCAAACTGTTACCTTACACCTTTCTGGTAGGTCGGACGGTCTGGGTTTCAACATTCAACACACACACTAACATACAAAAACATACACACTAACAAATACACAGACACACACTAACATACATACAAACACACACACACGCACACTAACATATATACAAACACGCACACACTAACATACAAACAAACACGCACACACACTAACATACATACAAACACACACACACACACACTAACATACAAACACACTATCATACATACACAGATATCACCTCAAAAACGTTCGATTCGAGTTCAGAGATAGTCAAAACGTGCTCTTTTGTAGAACACTCGGATGCGAATTTCCGACCCTGTCACAATACTCTCTTTTCTCTCCCCTCTTTCGCTCCTCTCTTTTCCCTCCTCTCTTTTCTCTCTTCACTTTTCTATCTCTATCTATCTATATTTCTCTCCTTCTCTCCAGCACTCTCTCTTTCCCTCTCTCCCTTTCTATCTATCTATCAATCTCCCTCCCTCTATCTCTTAACTTCTCTACTCCCTTTTCCTCCCGGCCGCCCATTTTTGCTGCTCTATATCTCCGGATGAGTCGGACGGCCTGGGTTTTCAACCGCCTTTTCCTCAGGCCAACGGCCCTACCGTGCTGAAAACACCGGTTCTCGTTAGATCACCGAAGTCAAGCAGCATCGGGCGCGGTTAATACTTGGGTGGGTGACCACCTGGGAACACCGCGTGCTGTTGGCACTTTTCGGGCGCGGTAACCCAGTCGTGTGCGCGCTGGACTTGCACTCTGCCACAACTGCCGGCGTGTTCATGCGGAGTACGATCACGTTAAACATGTGGGTCCGTAAGTTCTTCCGAGAAGTTGGTGGTAGGGGAAGGAGGGCACGGTCCCTGTGGATGCCTCCCCCACTGGGTTCTGGTCTAAATTGGGTGGCACTTCCCGGCCGTACAAAATGTTACCTTACACCTTTCTGGTAGGTCGGACGATCTGGGTCTCAGCAACAACAACCCCCTTTCCCTCACAGAACTGTTTCTTTCTTCCATCGGGCTACCTTTTTCTCCTCACCCGGAGGAGATACTTTCCCTGTACATTATACAATGTATATACGTTCTGCTGTGTATGTAGGGCAAGTAAAAATATTTGAGCATATTTAAGAGAAATTTAACATAGAATTTTTCCAACAGTCATCCTTTCTTTCATGGTTAAATTGCATTATTTATCCATAAGATACATACAGCAAAATTAAACCTATCACTTCTGAAATCCTTGCTACGTCTATGCTCCAAGTATTCTTTGGATATTAAAATATCTTTACACTGAATTTCATAAACACTAAGCAAAGATTGAGAAATTGTTTTTAGCAATTGATTTCAGTTTATTGTAATGAAAAATGTTCTTTAGTTGCAATCAAAACCTATTCACATTTCTTTATGCTGCAGACATATATCATAATAAGCGTTGTTTAATTAAGCCTTACAGTTAATCAATTACGAATATATTTTACCAGGTCCTGCAACTGCAAACAATGGTTTCCTTTCCACTTGAAAATAGACAGATCAGATTCAGCTGAAAAGATTAATTGGAATTTCTGAAAGCTTTTTCCACCCGTAAGTTTCGATTCATGTGATAACAAAAGTTATTGATATATTATACGACTAATTATTTAATATTGATTGTCCTTGCATCAGAGAGTTTTATCGAATATTTTTTTAAATGGAGCTATCTGGTAGTATTTCCTTTAATATTATTTCTTAATTGAATATTTGGCTCTAGGATAATGATCGTGGTTTTATCGTGCTTCATTTATCCATTCGTATGGGTTTTCCAGTTGTAAAATCTCAATTGTTTTTAACATTCAGACATTTTCGGTTGTTGAATCTGAATTGTCTTGAATATTCAGATGGTTAAAGTTATTGAATTTAAACTATTTTTAAAAATAAGATGGATTAATTTTGCTTTTATTAACACTTTCCATCATAGTTGAAAAGTGTATATGACAGGTCCAGTCTTTCTGTCTATCTGTCTGTTCGCACGATAACTGCCGTAAAAATGACAATATCAAAATGAAATTTTAGTATGTTGTTGAGACAGATAGTCTATGGGACATATGGGAATGAAAATGAATAATATCACTCAATTAGTTTCGGATTTAACCCGTGTTAAAAAATGAAATGCATTAAACCCTATGGGACTTAATTTTTCTAACATTTTTCAAAAAAGGTTAAAAATTAACAAATTGCTTCGGAAATTTTATAAAATATTCAAACTATCACATAAAATGTATAAAAAAAAATTCAGCAAAATATGTTGGGTAGATTATTAAATAAAATTTGAAATAATAATTTCACTCATGATATAAAGAGATCACGTTACTCATTGCAATATAAAAAATCTGATGTGGGCAGCACATGACTTTCCCTGCAGACGTAAATTCATTTTCTCTTTATTTCATTAATAATTCATTAAATTGAGTTTAACCGCACAAAATAACACTAATTTTGCATTTTTAATTCAATTTCTGCTTTTTAGTAATTGGACATTTTCCCAAGAGCGGCATAACAAAAATGCAAAACATCTCAAAAATCTCGTGTACGATTAGTCCTAGAGTTATAGAGTTGTTCTGATTCTTTTCCTCGTCAAAAATTACGTATAAAACAACCATTTAATTGATAAATTTGAACAAGCGTAATTTTTATTTTAGATTTTGGCGATTTTTGTAGGCCATTTCTTAAAAAGAAGTAAGTTGTTCTTTTCCGAATAGTATCAAAACCTAATCAGCATCAGAGTATCCCACAAGAAACTTATCGACCAAATTTTATAACATTTGGTCAATTAGTATTTCAGCTAAAGTGGATACATAAGATTTTTGAGGGCCATTTCGAAAGAAAAGAGGGTTCTTTTTTCCAAAATCGTATCAAAAACTAATCAGCACCAGGATCACACCCAAGTGACTTACGTACCAAATTTTTGGTAATTCGATCCATTAGTTTTTGAGTTAAAGGGGATACACACATTATACAGACACACACACAGACAAACAGAGAGACACACACACACACACAGACGTCAAGCTAAAATAGTATTTTCGTTTCCTAGAGGTCCCAAAACGTGTAGATCCGTCGAAAACTCGAGTTGCGATTTTCGGCATGTTCCCTATGGATTACTATGTACTGCAGGGAAAGTAAAAATCTGATGTGGGCAGCACATGACTTTCCTTACATAATGCAATGAATTTACTTCTTTAATGTTGAAAAGTGCTTGCAACGTTAAAATGACGCTAAATCAATGAAAATGACGACTAATTGACAAAAATGTAATATCTCGTAAAGAATGTGTAAGTATTTACCACAAGAATAACCTATTTTTCCGTCGTAACGCTTGGCAAAATTTTAGTGACGAATTTTCGGAATACCTCCAACTTTCTGACATTTTAAAAGTTACCAAATTGACGAAAATATCACCCAATTGATAGAAATTCGCCAAATTGATGAAACCGATGATTAATCTATGAAATGACGACTATTTGATGAAAGTTCAATATCATAGAAAAAACATAAGAATAGACTATAAGAATAACCCATTTCTCCGTCCGTCCGTATAGCGTTTAGCTGGCTAGAAATTTAACAGGACGTCGCCAACTTGGCGACTATTTTAAATGTTGCCAAATTGACAAAAACGTCGACAAATTGATAACAATGACGCCAAATGGAAAGTAATGTTTCGCAAATTCTGATTTCCGTCATATGACGGGCATACCTTCTAGTGTATAGGAAATGCTCTTCTTTCCGTTTGGTGATGCATTTTGATGAACTTGGGGATGAATATAGCAAAATATCGCCAACTTGGCGATATTTCGTCTCATATTGACAAAAATATCGTCAAAATTGCAAAAATGACGCCTAATTGATGAATTAATTATTAAAACATTTTAATATATGGACTATATTGCTTATTGAGAATGCTATCAATATTGATAACTGTTTATTTAGAGTTTGCGAAATATAAGTTAATTGGGTACTTTGAAATAGTTTTACATGTTGTCATCCGCCTTACTGGTAGGTCGGACGGTCTGGGTCTCAACAACAACATGTTGTCATCCGGAAAATTGAAAAATGTATAATTGAACGATAGAAACACAGTACCGTGGGTCTTATACATTATTTTTTTTACTGTAAATGGAGCAAATGCATTGCATTATATAAGGAAGGTTATGTGCTGCCCACATCAGATTTTTACAATTCTCGACCAGGCCTTTTCTTTCTTCAGTGTTGGTGGATATACAGCCAAACCAATTTTAATGAATAGTGGCTCATGTCGTGTATTCTGATGGGAGGTACATACATACTTTTTTAAACTTAAGATAAATTTATTTTTGGATCTCTATAATTGAAAAGACATAAATTTACCGCTATTTCTTTAGTGTGGACCGACCAATTTTAATAATGTATAGCTTATTTTGTGTGTTCTAGTAAGATGTACGGTACTTTTTTTTTAAATTTGACAATAAATTTCATTTAGGATTTCAAAAATTTGAAAAAACATTATATTTCAACCATTTTCTTTCGCATTGGCGTCCTTCTAGTCTAAACTATTGAACCGATTTTAATTAATGGCGGCTCATTTTGTGTGTTCTAGTGGGAGGAACTCTTTTAAAACTAGAAGATAAATTTGATTTAGATTTTCAAAAATTGAAAATATTTAAAAGAATGTTGCTTGTCGGTAAAGTGAAATTTGCAATACCTGCTATATCTTGTCACGCAATCATATAGATAAATATTTCTATCAAAAATATTGAAATCTCCCAAAAAAACTTCATAGTAAACAAACACGTCGCTAATTACAAAATAAAAATACCACCTTCCTTCCAATAAGTAATGGAATCTCATAATAATTTGCACCAAGTTCCTGATAAACCATAGCTGTATTTTCAGATCTAAGGTACCCTACACAGTTAAATAATAATAAATTGCTATATATGTACCAATAAAATTATTAAAATTTTTTATACTTCAAAATTTAAAATATTTTGATTTAATGTGTCAATGCAAAATAAAATTCATACTGTGTTGTTCTCAAAAGAAAATTATGATCCAAGCAGAGATCGGGATAACGCCTCTATACGCGTATTTCATACTATAAAATAAGCAAATACACTTTATGAATTAAGTAATGCGTATTTTTACGCACCAATATTGTAAACAAAAAAGAAAAGAATATATTTTTTAGAATCGCAAATTAAAGAGATTTGGCTTGAAAAAAGCTATTTCTTATTTCATCCAGCATCACGTACATCGTTACAAATTTACCATAACAAACGTTGATTTTTGTCCTTCTGCGCAAAGCGCTTTTTTACTGGAAGGTAAACGTACATCAAATTGGTGTACGCATGGTGTTAGAGGATGGTAAGAACATCTTCTGGTAAGAACATCGTCTACAGAACATCAAAGTGATGTACACCGGAAGTAGACTGCAGCCAGAGGATTGGTGATGAAAGAGTATCAGCGTAGGCGCTCGTTTTTCTTGTTTATTACTAACTTTAGAAACAGTTTTACATATTTTTCGCATTCATAAAATAAAACTTAATCGTTGGGTTAATTGTACCCGCTGAATATTTTAGTATGGATAATATGTTACCGCGTTAAAAGTAGCTTTATTACTTTCCCTACAATACATGGTAATGTATAGAGAAAGTATTGGAATCATACCGAAAATCACAACTCGAGTTTTCGACGGTTCTACACGTTTCGAGACCTCTAGAACACTTAAAAATCATTTTTAGCGTGACGTGTGTATGTGTGTCTGTCTGTGCAGATTTTGTATCCACTCTGACTAAAATACTAACGGACAGAATTTCATAAAATTTAGTAGATAAGTCACTTGGGTGTGACCCTGGTGCAGATTAGTTTTTAGTACGATTCGGGATAAAAGAACCCGCCTTTTTTTTTCGAAATGGCCCGCAAAAAGCTGCCTGTCTCCACTCTAGCTGAAAAACTACTGGACCGAATTTCACAAAATTCGGTATATAAGTCGCTTGTGGGGTACCCTGGTGCTGATTAGATTTTGGTAGGATTCGGAAAAAATAACCTGCCTTTTTTTGCAAAATGGCCCTCAAACATCGTCTAAATCTAGAATAAAAAACTACATATGCTCAAATATATCCATCAAATGCTTGTTTTATACGTAATTTTTAACCTAGAAAATAATAAGATCAACCCCATTACACTAGAACTAGCTGTTCTCGAGATATTTTAGCTTTTTCGTATTTCCTCTACGCCACCTGTGAAAGTAAGTCCAGTCCCAACAAATGAGAACGAAAATTGAATTAAAAGAGAATTAAATTTAATTAAAATAAAGAGAACGGGGATATAAGTCTGCAGGGAAGTCATGTGCTGCTCACATCAGGGTTTTTTTTATTTCCTCACGACACCGACGGCTCAATAGTTTTTCTTCAGAAGGCAGTGGAATATCCAATCCAACCTAATTAATTTTTTTCTGCAACTTGATTTTGTTGTGTATATTTTTACCTACTTTGACGATGAGGTTGTTGGCAAACTCGTATTTTTGAATTTTTGCATATTAATGTCGTATATTGAAATTAATTATGACGAGTTCTGCTAGAAGTCCGTCAAAAACTATGAAAGATTTTTTTTAACGAAAATCTACGGATGAACAAGTTAACGACTACGGAAATTCGAATCTTTTGAATCAGGCTGTATGTGAGTCAGGTGCATGGCTTTCTACACTTTATTTCACACAGCATGAGACCAGCAAGAAGATCAAATTAAGCAGTGCTGAAGTAAGCTAACAAAATTTTACAAAACATGACAAATTTTTACTGAAGTGGTACCGCGAGTTCTCTTGGGTAATACATGATGAGGACGCAAATCGTATGTTTTTAAAAATCTGTCAGAAAGCCAAGGTTGTGATGTCAACCAATGGTTCCGTTTGCTTCCAAAAGAGTACTTTGGTAAGACATGAAAAAATGTTACATAAAATTACTTTAAATAGGCAAAAAGATGCAAAAGTTATGTATACTACTATTGAAAATTAAACAATAATGTTTCAGAAGGGGATATGGTAGTATTTAAAATTATTTATTTTCTTGCCAAGGAGGAACTGCCACAGACGAAATACAAGCCTGTAATGCTTTTAATGAAAGAAATCATGTGGTAACGAAACAATCAAGGAGCAACACATAAACTTATCACATCTTTCTATAGCACCAATTTAAGACATATGTCTGATGTCTTACAGTCAGAGCTTGAAAGTGAGATTAAAAATAGTCCTTATTTTTCCATCTTAATTGATGAATCTACAGATACTGCTGTGAATCATAAACTCATAATCTATGTAAAATGCCTAAGTAATAATGAACCACGTACCAGTTTTAGGGCAAACTTGAAACTGAGTGGCGAATACAATTCTGATGCATTAAAATGCGTATTGGTCAATTTATTCAAACAGAAAAATGTGTTAAGTTGGTTTTGATGCAGATGGTGCAGCAGTCATGATGAGCAAGAAAAATGGTTTTGGGATAAAACTGCAAGATCTGACACCAGTTTTTCTGCACTACCATTGCATTGCACACCGTTTTGCACTTGCCGTATCGCAAGCTGCAAATGGTGTAGACCTATTTCAGAACTTACAAAGAACTATGCATTTATTGTATGTTTATTTACACACATCTACAGTATGGTCGGAAAACTAAAAGCAATTCAAGAAATATTGCATGAACCTTCCATTAGCTTGAAAGAGATTACTACTGTTCGTTGGCTCTCTCTTGGCTTGCCATATAAATTATGATGCATTAGTGATAGCATTAACTCATATCATTGAGAATAAACATTCATACAACGCTACTGAACAAGGGCCGAGTTTGTTAAAACATTGCTCAGATTATGGTTTTGTTGATGCACTCTCCATCTTAAGAGATGTACTTTACATAGTTGACTGTGTTAGACAAATCTTCCAAAGTAGTGATATTGATTTTTCAACTGTTATAAATGAATTGCTTTCAATAATAAATCGGCTAGAAATTATGAAAGAAGAGTCAGAAAGTTGTAAGCACATGTTCGAATTTTTAGCGCCTACAAAACCAACTACTAATTATTTTAAGGATATCAAATCATGAGTTTGTGCGAATACAAAACAAAAAATTGAAAATGCCAAACTAAAATTTTAGATCTTTTAGTAGAAAACTTGAAAGATAGTTTCAATTTAGAGAGATTCAATTTGGAGTAATTAAATGAGTTCTGCAAATTGATTTTGTCCTCCACAGTAGATGATATGTCAATGTACCCTGGATTTTCAGCACTTGCTCAAATAGCATTGGTAATTTCTCTTTCAACAGCTGTGTGCGAGAGACGATTTTCAACACAAAATAGAATCAGAACTCGAAAACGAAGCAGATTGGGTGAGGAAAATGTGGATGCTTTAACTCGTCTTTCAGAACTGGGTCCAAACTTCTGTGAAAACAATGAAAATATTGAATGTAAATTTAATTTTGAGAAAACTGTTCATTTATGGAAAAGCTAAAAGCAAAGAATATTGGAATTTTAAAAGGAAAAAATTAAAATAATTTTACTTAATTGGTTTAATTTTTTCCCCTTGCTTGTTTATAACCGTATGGAGAAACTAAACCAAAGGTAAAGTGACAATTTTAAGATATTTCATCCTGAATTATATGATTAGTTATTTTTATGAAAAAAAAACATTGTTCATTATACTATGATGAATTTTTAATTCACGATTGCTACTCGGAAAATTGACAGGAAATTAAAAAAAAATCTGATGTGGGTATCACATGATTTTCCCTGCAGACTTATATTCACGTTGCCTTTATTTTAATTAAATTTAATTCACTTTTAATTCAATTTTCGTTCGCATTCGATAAATGGACTTATTTTCAAAGGTGGCGTAGTGAAAATACAAAAAATCTAAACTATCTCGAGAACGGCTAGTCCTAGTGTAATGGGGTTGGTCTTATTCTTTTCTTCGCTAAAAATTACGTATTAAACGAGCATTTAATGGATATATTTGAACATACGTAGTTCTTTAGTTTAGATTTTGACGATTTTTGCGGGCCATTCTGCAAAAAAGGGCAAGTTATTTTTTTCCGAATCGTACCAAAATCTAATCAGCACCAGAGTAATCCAGAAATGACTCATCTACCGAATTTTGTGAAATTTAGTCCATTAGTTTTTCAGTTAGAGTGGATACAAGCTTTTGCGGGCCATTTCGCAAAAATAGGCGGGTTCTTTTATCCCGAATCTTATTCAAAACTAATCAGCACCAAACTCGCCTACAAGTGACTTATCTACCAAATTTTGCGAAATTCAGTCCATTAGTTTTTTAGTTTCAGTGGATACAAAATCTGCACAAACAGACAGACAGAAAGACACACAGACAGACAGACAGACACACAGACAGACAGACAGACACACAGACACACACACAGAGTCACGCTAAAAATGGTTTTTTCGTATTCTAGAGGTCTCGAAACGTGTAGATCCGTCGAAAACACGAGTTGTGATTTTCGGTATGATTCCAATACTTTCCCTATACATTACCATGTATTGCAGGGAAAGTAAAAATCTGATGTGAACATCACATGACTTTCCCTGCAGACTTATACTAACATTCCCTTTATTTTAATTAACTTTATTTCACTTTTAATTCAATTTTCGTTCTCATTCGGTAACCGGACTTATTTTCAAGGATGGCGTAGAGAAAATACTAAAAACTAAAATATCTCGAGAACGACTAGTCCTAGTGTAATGGGGTTGGTCTTATTCTATTCGTCGTTAAAAATTACACTAGCACTTATATTAAACTAGCATTTAATGTATATATTTGAGTATACCTAATTCTTTAGTTTAGATGTGGACGATTTTTGCGGGCCATTTTGCCAAAAAAGGCAGGTTATTTTTTTCCGAATCGTACCAAAATCCAATCAGCACCAGAGTTACCCAGAAATGACTCATCTACCGAATTTTGTGAAATTCGGTCCATTAGTTTTTCAGTTAGAGTGGATACAAGCTTTTGCGGGCCATTTCGCAAAAATAGGCGAGTTCTTTTATCCCGAATCTTACTCAGAACTAATCAGCACCAGACTCGCCTACAAGTGACTTACCTACCAAATTTTGTGAAATTCGGTCCATTAGTTTTTTAGTTACAGTGGATACAAAATCTGCACAGACAGACAGACAGACAGACACACAGACAGACACACAGACACACAGACAGACACACAGACACACAGACACACACACAGACGTCACGCTAAAAACGCTATATCTCAAAAATCTGGTGAACGATTAGTCCTAGAGTTATAGAGTTGTTCTGATTCTTTTCCTCGTCAAAAATTACGTATAAAACAACCATTTAATTGATAAATTTGAACAAGCGTAATTTTTATTTTAGATTTTGGCGATTTTTGCAGGCCATTTCGTAAAAAGAAGTAGGTTGTTCTTTTCCGAATAGTATCAAAACCTAATCAGCATCAGAGTATCCCACAAGAAACTTATCGACCAAATTTTATGACATTTGGTCAATTAGTATTTCAGCTAAAGTGGATACATAAGATTTTTGAGGGCCATTTCGAAAGAAAAGAGGGTTCTTTTTTCCAAAATCGTATCAAAAACTAATCAGCACCAGGATCTCACCCAAGTGACTTACGTACCAAATTTTTTGTAATTCGATCCATTAGTTTTTGAGTTAAAGGAGATACACACATTATACAGACAGACACACAGACAAACAGAGAGACACACACACACAGACGTCAAGCTAAAAATAGTTTTTTCGTATTCTAGAGGTCTGGAAGCGTGTAGATCCGTCGAAAACTCGAGTTGTGATTTTCGGTATGATTCCAATACTTTCCCTATACATTACCATGTATTGCAGAGAAAGTAAAAATGTGATCCTAAAAGTATAAAATTTAGCAAACATTTAAAAACTCATTTCACAAAGTTTATAAGGTATATTAATTGTATTATCAGATATACTATGTACTTTGTTTATCAACACAAATGAAGAGTATAGTGCATTTCTTAAATCTCATTTTCTTTTAACATAGAAGAGTCAGAAATTTATATCTTGTTGGGCGATGATCCTGTAATTTTCTTTTTATACGAAATACAATAAATTTAATAAGTACCTGTAAATTTAAGGGTAATTGTACATTTGTTAAAAATTACTCCTCTGAAAAGCAAAATACTCCTTCAAATCAAGTCAGGGAGTATTTTTACTCTTCTAGAAAAATTCTAGCTCGAGCTCTGGATCCAAGTAAAGACTATATTTTATTTTATCCGCATATATTAAGGAAATTTTAGATGCACTTAAGCTCTTAAAATATGAAATTTTGTCTGAAGAAAAATCAATCCGGAGGTTTAAAACAAGTAGTCAGCAATTCTCGCTTTCTTTAAAAAGTGAGCCTGCAGTTAACTAACTCTCTTTAAAGAGTTTTTCCTTTGAAAACAAAGTATGCAGAAAATTGAAATACAAAAGTTTTGTAAAAACTTTTAAACTAAACGAAAGAACAGGATGCATTTGGTGAAAATGCACACAAACTTTTTGAAAAATGCTTAAACTAGTTGAAAATTATATTATTCACTGCACTTTATGGCGGTTCAAATTATAATTTCAAATTGTATGTGAAAACACTACCAGATGTGTTAGCAGTTTTTTTATTATGGTCAAACTATTGTTTACATAATTTGCACCACTAAAATTTATCGTTTAAAACTCCATATATCCTAAAAACTGAATTTAAAATAGAGTATGGTCAATGTTAATTTGTAAGACAGAATGTGTAGAAATATTTATAGTGTTGTAAAATTTGATGTTGGTAGCAAATATATTTTTTTCTACAAACTCAATTTTACCCTATCTTTTGATATTTGTATTCTTTAAATTGCTTTAATTACACTAAAGTATGAAACGAATACGTATTTCAAATTATGTGAAAATTATAGTTTTTAAATTATTTCTCATTTGGTACTTTAACGTGTTAACATATCTTATTTGGCAAAAATACGCTTTTAAATTGCGCCCAGTAGACAAAATTCTAAAATCCGAAAGATATTGCAAACTCCTAAAATAGCGGTTATTATTCATTTTATTATCAAAATTACATGTAAAACAGTTGGTTGATATATGCAAACACATTTATTCTTTCTTATTCATTCTTTCGATTTTTGCAGGGCAGCTCCAAAACTAGGATGGCTTTCATGTTGAATAATTGTCTAATACATTTTTGATAAAAACAGGCATAAGAAAATTATATCACTATAATTGTTTAAAGGAGACGTTTTGAGCACTCATCCTCAGTTAAAAAACTGTGTGCTTTTAAACAGACGCACAAGAACAAATGCATTTTGTCAGCGCCTAGAACTACCGTCTTTGACCACACAGGGGTCTAGTAAATTGCTTCCAGTACTTGCCCGACAACTTTCCACCCCGCACAACTATTCCAATATAGCATCCCTGAATTTGATTATATTTCAAAATATAGAATCTCTGAATTTAATTATATTCCAATATAGAATCTCTGAATTTAATTATATTCCACTATGTAATACCTGAATTTGAATCTATTCCAATATAGAGTACCTGAATTTGATTCTATTCCAATATAGAACATCTGAATTTGATTCTATTTCAATATAGAATACCCGAATTTGATTCTATTCCAATATAGAATATCTGAATTTTATTCTATTCCAATATAGTAATCCCTGAATTTTATTCTATTTCAATATGGAATTCCTGAATTTGGTTCTATTCCAATATAGAATTATCTGAATTTGATTCTATTTCAATGTAGAATACCCGAATTTGATTCTATTCCAAAATATAGAAACCTTGAAGTTAATTCTATTCCAATATAGAATCCCTGAATTTAATTCTATTCCAATATGAAATCCCTGAATTTGAATCTATTTCAATATAGAATATCTGCATTTGATTCTCTTTCAATATAGAATACCCGAATTTTATTCTATTCCAATATGGAATCTCTGAATTTTATTCTATTCCAATATAGTATCCGTGAATTTTATTCTATTCCAATATGGAATTCCTGAATTTGGTTCTATTCCAATATAGAATATCTGAATTTGATACTATTTCAATATAAAATACCTGAATTTGATTCTATTCCAATATAAAATCTCTGAAATTTATTCTATTCCAATATAGTATCCCTGAATTTTATTCTATTCCAATATGGAATTCCTGAATTTGGTTCTAATCCAATATGGAATCTCTGAATTTGATTCTTGGAATTTCCCCCCACAGTTGGTAAACAGAAGAATCATATTGGTGCAAATGAAGGATTAACGCAAATGAAGGAAATAAAAACAACCTGGTTATCGTGACGTCACACAACTCATTAGATTTATTACTTTTGCACAAAAACTACCGTTCGTTGAAACTCATACTGTTACGTGCATTTCCATTTTTTATGAAACTTCTTATGTAGCACAAAATTAAAATTACCCATTATCAAATATCCCGAAAACTATATTTCTGGACGTTATCTTATTAAATTAATGCAGGTAATACTAATACATTGCAAAACAGAGAACACTGTCTTAAAAATCCGACGATTTGTTATCTCAATACGGTCTAAAACTTGATACCACTGATGGCACTATCACGTGAACATCGTAAATCGTGTGCCTTGGCGAATTGCAAAATAATAAAACCGTTAATGCATACTTGCTGGACGAACTTCCGAGGGCGCTTATTTACATAAAGTATTCCTTTTAATTGCGAGAATTAAAACGAAAGTAATTATTTGCTGAATGATATGATTAATATTTAGCAAATTTCCTTTGCATTTACGATAAATTAAATGTTGAATGTATTTTTCGTGCATTTAATTAATATTATCATGCAGTTAAAATGATGCCTCTAGTGGAGTCTTACAATTATGCATTCTTCTATCTCACCTCTGTTTGTTTGGTTTTTTGTAAGACTGCCGACATCAACGAAAACATTAATTAAAATATTGTTTTGCTATGTCGATAATGTCTTGCACTTGCCCTTAGTAAATGATCTGAATCGATTTCACGTGTAAAAATGTATTAAAAACCAATCATTTTAGTCGTATTGACAATATTTGTTGACAATTAACCCCCACTCACCCCCTCCCCGAATACGCTTCACCATAGACATATATAGTACGTCTATGTGCCTTTTACGTCTATGAGCCTCACGAGTCGGAAGTATCGCTACAAGCACTGGCTAAGCTTTCGTGACGCCCGAGCCTGCTACGTGAGCGAAATACACCAGTTGGGGATCTGACTCCTATTCAATTTCCCTCACTCACCACCACCAGTACATTCCCACAAAATATCAGAAACTAATTATAATGCAGGTGCATAGGCAGCTCAGTCCACTTATACAATCCGTGTGCACCCTCGCAGCAGGCATGATATACCCTAAATAAGAATGAAAATTGCATGTCAGTCAGTTATTTTTAATATAAATTGACTTACATAGTATTTCTTATGTAAATATATTCAACTTTCAGTTACATATTTACAATAATAAGGCACTTAAAATATATCTAAAATGATAGTCAAAATTTAACGAAAGTCTCAGCGGCAGCTTCAGTATTATTACCATGGAGTTAGTTCTCTTTACTTCCTTGATTATAACTCTCAGTAATAAATTTATTTTTAATGGCGTCATTAAAATATTAATTCTTTTGACATAATAGCGTTTTCAACTGTGAAAGTTAAATAATTTAAATATTAATTCTTTTAAAATAGGAAGTTTTCATCAATGAGAATTTGAAGATAAATGAAAGAAAAGAAAATTTTTACTTCGAAAATACTATAAACAAATTTTTACTTCAAAATTGTGTAAAAAAAAATAATTTTTATTCGATTGTAACCAGAATAAGTGGAGACGCATGGTAATATATTCTAAATCATCATGCAAAATTGCAAATAATTTGATGCCATATGTCCGGAGGTAACTTGACAGAAAATCCCTATTTTAAAAAGATTGTGTCAGCAACTGCGGATAGTTTTTCCTTTAATATAAAGAAATATATTGTTCGAAATAAATGTATAAAAAATTGTATGAATAAATGAAGGGATATACCGGGTGGTCAGAATTAAAACACCCCTACTCTGACCTCTCTATAGATTGAACTACTCAGTGTAAAGGTTCCAAAATTGTTGAACATACTATTCAAGACATGGGGAAAGGGATTACGCGAAAAAAAATTAGTTCCAGAAACACCGATAGGTGGCGCTGTACAACAACAAATATGCTGAAAAGACTCAAAATACACATTTGTAACACATTTTATTCGAACGTACCAAACATTCATATCACAAGGACCTTATCGATAGAGTTTTATTCCCTTTTATGCCCAGAACATAGTAGCTACAAACCAAGGATTTATGCAAATTTTTGTGCTTATAGTGCGAAATTGCAGTTACGATGACAGTTTAAGTTTCTTCACTTTTTTATCTTCTTTTTTTTTCATATCAGCAAAAGAAATAAAAAAGGAAAAATTCCATATCGCATATGTTTTTTTTTTTTTTTTTTGTGATTATTTTGTATCTTTACAGCATATTTTCTGTTGTACAGCGCCACCTATCGGTGTTTCTGGAAATATTTTTTTTTTCGCGTAATCCCTTTCCCCATGTCTTGAATAGTAGGACAACAATTTTGGAGCCTTTACACTGAGTAGTTCGATGTATAGAGAGCTCAGAGTAGGGGTGTTTTAATTCTGACCACCCGGTATACAGGGTGTCCCAAAAACATTGACCACTTCTTTTATTCCTTAAATATTGATCTGATCTTAGACATATATAATAAATTACAAAGTTGCGTAAAAAAAGATACAGCATTTTATGAAATCGATTAAAATTTTGAAGGAAACTAAATTTTAAGAAATACAAAATTTAAATTTTTATACGGCCCTTGCAAAAACATTTCCAATGAGTAAAATGTGCCCTATACACTAATAAGATGATGTACAATATTTCAGCATTTTATCATAAACATTCCCTGAGATATGAAAAGACAAAAATGCTAACTTAAACCACTTTTCGATGCATCGACATGGGTTCTCAGAGGGGAAAAATCATGTCGGCAGATCGCGTTTCAGGGGTCATACACAAATTACGAAAGAAAGCAATGATTACATAAATAAATAATAATTTTGCTATTTATTGATACAAAAGTATCTACACTATGTAGAAATAATAAAATAATAACTTTACACAAAGATTACAAAGCTTGTTCAAAATGTTTTCCATCCATGCCAAAGATCCATTAAAGATAAGAGGCAGATATTATTTGCCAATGATGCATTTCTGCGTTGCGTCATTTGCAGATTTGCTGTGAACATTTACATTTTAATTTGTAATTAATCCCTTATCAACTTTGTTTAAACATATCTCTGGGACTTTTTAGGATAAAATGTTGACATTTTGTGCATCACCTTATTAGTGTATGGGCACATTTTACTTATTGGAAATGTTTTTGTACGGAGAAATAAAATTTGTACGGAGAACTAAAAATTTAAATTTTGTATTTCTTCAAATTTAATGCCCTGAAAATTTTTATTGATTTCATATGTACCTTTTTTTACCCAACTTTGTAATTTATTATATATGTCTAAGATCAGTATTTAAGGAATAAAAGCCGAGATCAATGTTTTTGGGACACCCTGTATATAGACAGGTTTTTGCTCGGACTGGCGCCTAAGTCCTATCGTATTGTTCAGGGAGTACAATTATCTGTCCTCTCTTCTGAGCAGGAAATATTACATTGAGATTGGAACTAAAAGAGAAGGTGTGAACCTTCTATCATTTAGCTGCCCTTAGCCCGGATAGGCGTGTCTACAATGGTGGAATTTCTTACAGGAGTGATGATTCCCTCTCTCCCTCCACGGCAGAATTTCGTTATTGTTCTTAATCGTTTCGTTTTGCAAATTTATTGTTTATTATTTGAGGAAAAGGTAATTTGAAAAGTTAGTATCAAATTTAATTTAGAGAATCCCTAAATTATAGGAGCTTTGACATTTCTGATACGTTTGAATTGTTTCTATGTAAATCATAAATTAAGCTTTTAACACGTGGAAGAGTAAAGATTGTTTGGCGGTATATTTTCATATCTGCGTTCCTTAATTTCCATAGGGTTTCCCGCGTATTGGGCTTTCTGGCATATAACGCTTTTAATTGCTTCCACAGAGAAATGCGAAATCTGTATTCCACTGTAAATTTTTCAAAATATCATTAATTTATTACTTTGTCATATGCAGTACTGGGAAAAGTATTGCTTTCACGAAAATATTCGATTTCAAGATTTTGTTGCCAACATATATTTTCAAACCCCTGGACATGTTTTGACTATATTTGGTGTGATGTCCGTCTGTCTGTCTGTAGTCGATTTCTTGTGTACGCAATATAGCAGCCACAAATATTAATAGATTTTCACGAAACTTTATGTCCGGTTTTGTTATCAAAAAATCTAGAATTAGATGGGGTTTTCTTTTAATTCGAGCGAAATCTTCGAAATTTATTCATATCTTCTCTATTTCATATCTTTTTAACATGCCAGCATAGGACAAAATTTGCCATAATCATGCATAAAAGGGTTTATTTATGGCTTAATGCTCACGCGACTTAATAGTTTCAACCATTGTTGTGAAAAATAGCCGCAATACAATGCTTTTTTGTTCGTGACGTCATTAACCCCTCCCCCTTGGTGTGCAAGTTCACCCCCTCTAGAAAGGTACATTGTCAAGTATGATATCAATCGAAGGCTTGTATACAAGCCATTTAAAGTGAAGACTAACCCTCTATAGTTGTAGGGCGTGGTAACCCAGTGGTTAGCCCAGTGGTTAGCCCGCGAGAATTGCGGTAGCCCATTGGTTAGCGCGCTGGAGTTGCACTCGGTAGGCCCGGGTTCGATTCACGCCACTGCCAAAACTGCCGCCGTGTTAACGCGAAGTACGATCACGTTGAACATGTGGGTAAGTCCTTCGAGAGGTTAGTGGTAGGGAAAAGAGGGTACAGTCCCTGTGGATGCCTCCCCCACTGGATTCCGGTCAAAATTGGGTGGCACTTCCTGGCCGTCCAAACTGATACCTTACACCTTTCTGGTAGGTCGAACGGTCTGGGTCTCAACAACAACGCTATAGTTGTAATCATTTGGACCCCCAAAACCGATTTTTCAAATTCTTTCTTATAAAATTGGGACAAAATATGAATTTTTGTATGAGAAAGTCGAGTCGAGTTTCCATCCAGGTAATTTTTATTGTAATTCAATTATTACATTTCATTTTATCTGTAACCTTACCTTATGGAGCATGGGACTTTTCATTTCCCAATTTTGATCACTGATTTTTAGGTCTCGCCAAATTATTGTACCACGCTTCACCGCTGATACATACGCACAGCCATCAAAACACATCCAGGATACATGTACATTCACTAGTAGCCTCAAAAACTTTTGAATTCAAGGGTTCTCAAAACATGTAAATCCATTAAATCAGTTAAATTCACATTTGTGACTTTGACGCAATACTTTCCATACATTACATTATGCATGCAAGAAAAGCAAATTTGTGTGGAAGAGAAATCATTATTTTCAAAAAAATTACCTAAAACTAAATTATACTGTACACAAATTAAAATGTAAAGTTACCTAAAGCAAAACTAAAATTTAATACAATGTCATATTCCCTTAAAATAAGGATATTATCCTAATTACTTTCTTTAATTAATACAAATGATACATTGCAAGTAACAAACACTGGCATAAAACCCCGTAGCTTGATACGGGAAACGTATTAACATGTTAAGCCACTAATTGAGCTATGCCGTGAACAATGCACATATAACAATACTAGTGGGCCGAAATAAATGGCCAGGGAACAAAACTGTTATTATATTGGTTGGGTGTGTTTCCTGAACCATTTATTTATTTTTTTTTAAATGCCTTCCTTTTAATAATGAAAAATAGAAACAAAGTTAATTATTTGCTATGATTTATATGTGGCGCATTTCCGTTGTAATCACGATAAATAAAATGTAAAATGTTTTTTCTATATACGTGTTAATGAATGTTGCGTTTCAACTATAATGATTTTTAGAGACTGTTAGTTATAGTTAAACACAAGATCGCCTTGATAATAATTTTAGAGTTTTGATTATAAAAGTAGATGTCAATTGCAATGCGTTATAATTTAAATTTTAATAAGCACTAAGGTCTTCGCCACTACTCGCTACGTTCGCAAACCCCGGGGAGCTCTTAACGCTTTTAAAGGAATCTAATGAAATAAAAATTATATAATCTTTATTAGCTCATTACGATAAAAAATTATTAAATCATTATTAGTTCATTACGATTATATAACCATGGAGAGGGGATAACTCTATCTCTTTTAACACCTTGACTGACGGAAAATCTGATAACTACGAAGTTTGCTTACATTTTAAAGTCGCTTACCATATAGTGCTGTTTTTTTTTACCGCTTTTTACCTTGGTTGTAAGTTCTATCCGCCTCTGTCGTGGCAACTAATTTCCAGTTCAAAGATAACTAGCATTATAGTCTAATCTGAAATTAAATACCTATATATTTTTAATGCTTTCAATATATCAATAATTCAGTCCTTTGTGTCGTTTCTACCAGCAACAAATTGCAGAGAAGTTGGAATTCGACTATTAAATATTTGCTTATACTGACAATACTCAATTGAAATAAAAGTCTTAAATCAAATTTTTCAGAGGTGGGATAGACCAGTGATTAAGGCATGGAAATCATACTCAGAGGACCCAAGTTCAATTTCCAGAGATGATGAAACTATCCCCGTGTCTCTGCGGAGTACAGGAACGTTACATCGTAAATCTGTGAGTCCGAAAATCCTTCCGGAGGCTTGTGGTAGGGAAAGGAGAGCAAGGTCCCTGTGGATGTCACCCCCACTGGGTTCCAGTCTAAATTGTGTGGCATTGTCCCGACCGTCGGAACAGACACCTTACACCTTCAGGTAGGTTGGACTGCCTGGGTCAAAAGATAGAATCTGTCGCAATAAGTAATCCATATAACAAATTATTTAAATTTCCCTATTTGTCGTAGGTCACTTTAGCAATGGCGGAAATAGTGATCTGGAATGAAACAACATGCGTAAAAATTTGCTTCTATACTGCGGTCTATACTAACCTTATACTTTACACCTTCGGATAGGTCGGACTGTATGGGTTAGATAGAAAGATAGCCAGTCTGGCACATCTGCGGGTTCATATTAGTCTATACAGGGTGATTAAAAAAGGATAAGCCAAACTTTGCAAGGTGGTAGTAAACACCAAACCAAAAATTTTTCGTCATAGTTGTAAATGAAATGTAAATATGGTACAGGCCACTTACTCGTTGGAAAGCTCCCATAGATTGGCCCCGTCTTGACTTATTTTTGTGGGGATATCTCAAGAAACTCGTCTATGACACTCCTCTTAAATCTGAAGAGAAACTCGTGGCCTGAATTTCGACCGCTGCTGCCGAAGTGCGCGACATGCCTGGTCTGTTCGAGAGAGTTCGCCAATCCCTCCATCGCCACTGTGAGACGTGCATTCAGGTTGGAGGTCGCTCTTTTGAGCCATTACTGTAATTATTGTTTATTAAATGTCATTTTATAACTTCTAAGTAATTCTTGTGTTTTCGCATCACCTTATTGGTATCACCATTAAGCGCCCACTGGCACCTTTACGTTTCATTTTCGACCCGGTAAACTATGACAAAAAGTGCTTGGTTTGGTGTGTACTACCACTTCGTAAAGTTTGGTCCATCTTTTTTTAATCACCCTGTATTTCAGAACTGCACGTTTGGTCATCTATTCTCAATGTAGTGTCAAAAATACGCGCGTTTCTTTTTTCAATATAAAGATAAATACTAGAGATATCCACATTTCAAGAAATGGAAGATCGTGTTTGGGTTGTTCATTAAAGTATCTCTTATTTTGCTCATTTTTGTCGTTGACTAATAACGCCTCCCACTTTCTTCATATGAATGAACACTTGACATTAATTTCATACTACTTGATTCTCAACTAAAACTATTAAATTTTTATTCGGAATAAAATTTGTCTCTCATCGCTTTCATATCAAATACATGATAGAAAATAAAATGATTGAAAAATATTTAACCAACAACTGTGACTTTGAAATACCAGTGTCACCCAACTATTTTTTTTTTCTTTAAGGAGGAAGAAACACGATAGAAAATTTTATCTTACTTTACAAAAAATTCTTGAAGTGGAAAAATATACTCTACTGTTAAATTATTATTAAAAGTAAATGTCAAAAGAAGCATTTCAATCTTCATTTTACAAAAACTACCATTCCGTTACATACTCTCAGTTTTTACAATCTCTGCTATAACGGAAACATTTTTTCCACTGAATACACTTATTAAAAATCTGATGTGGGCAGCACATGACTTCCCCTGCAGACTTATATTCACGTTCTCTTTATTTTAATTAAATTTATTTCACTTTTAATTCAATTTTCGTTCTCATTCGGTAACCGGACTTATTTAAAAAGGTGGCGTAGAGAAATTACGAAAAACTAAAATATCTCGAGAACGGCTAGTCCTTGTATAATGGGGTTGGTCTTATTCTTTTCGTTGTTAAAAAATACGTATTAAACGAGCATTCATTGGATATATTTGAGTATACCTAGTTCTTTAATTTAGATTTTGACGATTTTTGCGGGCCATTTTGCAAAAACAGGCAGGTCATTTTTTCCGAATCGTGCCAAAATCTAATCAGCACCAGAGTAACCCAGAAGTGACTCATCTACCGAATTTTGTGAAATTCGGTCCATTAGTTTTTCAGTTAGAGTGGATACAAGCTTTTGCGGGCCATTTCGCAAAAATAGGCGGGTTCTTTTATCCCGAATCTTACCCAAAACTAATCAGCACCAGACTCGCCCGCAAGTGACTTACCTACTAAATTTTGTGAAATTCGGTCCATTAGTTTTTTAGTTACAGTGGATACAAAATCTGCACAGACAGACAGACAGACACACAGACACACAGACAGACAGACAGACACACAGACACGCAGACACACATACAGACGTCACGCTAAAAATGGTTTTTTCGTATTCTAGAGGTCTCGAAACGTGTAGATCCGTCAAAACTCGAGTTGTGATTTTTGGTATGATTCCAATACTTTCCCTATACATTACCATGTATTGCAGGGAAAGTAAAAATCTGATGTGAGCAGCACATGACTTTCCCTGCGGACTTATATTAACGTTTTATTTTAATTAAATTTATTTTAATTAAATTTATTTCACTTTTAATTCAATTTTCGTCCTCATTCGATAACCGGACTTATTTTCAAAGGTGGCGTAGGGAAAGTACGAAAAACTAAAATATCTCGAGAACGGCTAGTCCTAGTGTAATGGGGTTGGTCTTATTCTTTTCGTCGTTAAAAATTACGTATTAAATCAGCATTTAATGGATATATTTGAGTATACCCAGTTTTTTATTTTAGATTTTGGCAATTTTTGCGGGCCATTTTGCAAAAAAAGGCAGGTTATTTTTTTCTGAATCGTACCAAAATCTAATCAGCACCAGGGTGACCTATACGTGACTCATCTACCGAATTTTGTGAAATTCGGTCCATTAGTTTTTCAGCTACAGTGGATACAAACTTTTGCGGGCCATTTCACAAAAAAGGCGGGTTCTTTTATTCCGAATCGTACCCAAAACTAATCAGCACCAGCCCCGCCCACAAGTGACTTACCTACAAAATTTTGTGAAATTCGGTCCATTAGTTTTTTAGTTAGAGTGGATACAAAATCTGCACAGACAGACAGACACATAGACAGACAGACACACAGACACACAGACAGACAGACTCACAGACACACAGACACACACACAGACGTCACGCTAAAAATGGTTTTTTCGTATTCTAGAGGTCTCGAAACGTGTAGATCCGTCGAAAACTCGAGTTGCGATTTTCGGCATGATTCCAATACTTTCCCTATACATTACCATGTATTGCAGGGAAAGTAAAAAATTGGTTATCGGATGCATAGGGTTCCTAGGGCAACCATTAAGCACTCCAATAACTTTCCAAGGAAAGGTCCATGAATGTTCACTTCCGCAACTGTCTATAGTAAAATGACCGTGCTCGACCGAATTGCAGAACCCTTCGTGGAGAATGAAAAAGTTAGAGGAACGTAGTTGGCAACAGAGCGAGATAACGAAAAAAAACCAAGTATAAAGTGCTATAGCATGTAGAATGAGTAAGAATCGACAGTAAAACGTAATAGAAAGTACTTATTTGACACAGCATTGTTACTGGTGAATGGTTGCTTTATACAGGAATGCTAAAATAAACTTAATTTGCATGCACAGACTTGACCTGATTAAGTCAAAGTGGTTCCCAGGGCCCATCGTTAATTCGGAGCCCCCCATACGCATAAAAACGCATGCAAAAAACATCAGCGCATAACAAATTTCGGGGTTCAGGATCACACAGCTCCTTTTGTGCATGTTGCACATGCAAAAGCTTCCAAACATTTTACTTCAAAGTAATATATAAAGACTTCAAAGGATGTATAATATTTCAAGGATGTATAATACGACTTTAAAGGACGCATAATATTTAAACAATTAGCATATTTTATGATTTATAATAAAAACTGATTTTGCCAGTTTTAAATTAATTAAAAAATTGATTTTGCTTAAATTTTGAATCGCATACAAAATTTAGGAGCCTCTTAAAATTTGGGGATCCAGGGCCAAAGCCCAGGAGGCCCGTGCGTTAATCAAGCCCTGTGAACAGTAAGCTACTGTACAGTCTGTTCAATCACGCACATTTGAATTCGAGAAACAATAGGATCGCTTACTTCGACAAGTATCGCTAGTTTCAGACCCTGATGATATGACTTTTTGACAGATATTTCTTACCTTCCATATGCGCGTTTCCTCCGCTCATGGTATTGATTTCTACTAATTAGACAATGCTTTGCGACTTAGTGATTGGCATTTTTCTTCTCTTATGAAGTTTGTTATTCTAATCTTTTCACGGTGAGTTTACTATAGTTATACCTGTGTGCACTCATAGACCTTCCTTACAAAAATATTAGGGTGAAGAACTTTTCTAGGAAACCTGTATATATCTCTAAACCTGAAATGTCCCTACAAAAATCCCTACTCTTCATAAATGAGTTTCACAGGCTGTTTCACTCGCTCTCGTTCCCGGATTTGCCTTTATAACTTCCAAACTAATGAATGCGATTAAATGAAATTTCACATGGACATACGTTGGTATATGAGAAGCGTGGTTATGCAAGTGGCGGCACTGCACTCTAACCCGAAAGTGAAAAACAGACTGTTGGCCTTCCCACAGAAGTCCTTATGTGAGCAGTCGCAAGAGATGGGGGGATTTCCACAAGCACATGTCAACGAGCTGCAAAAAAGGCAAAGCTGCTTCTATACCAAGTCCGTGTCACGTTTCACTGAATGACGTCCACTAGTTTAAAAGTTATAAGAGAAAATCAGGGACAGAGAGCAAGTGACACACCTTATATATGACAAAAAATAAAGAGAGAGGGGGATGTTCACTCTTTACTGAAGTCCACTTTTACTTTCCCTGCAATACATGGTAATGTATAGGGAAAGTATTGGAATCATGCCGAAAATCACAACTCGACTTTTCGACGGATCTACACGTTTCAAGACCTCTAGAATACGAAAAAACCATTTTTAGCGTGACGTCTGTGTGTGAGTCTGTGTGTCTGTGTGTCTGTCTGTCTGTGCAGATTTTGTATCCACTCTAACTAAAAAACTAATGGACCGAATTTCACAAAATTTGATAGGTAAGTCACTTGTGAGCGAGTCTGGTGCTGATTAGATTTAGGTACGATTCGGAATAAAAAAAACCCGCCTTTTTTTTTTTTGCGAAATGGCCCGCAAAAACTTGTATCCACTCTAACTGAAAAACTACTGGACCGAATTTCACAAAATTCGATAGATGAGTCACTTGTGGGTTACCCTGGTGCTGATTAGATTTTGGTACGATTTGAAAAAAAGAACCTGCCTTTTTTTTGCAAAAGGTCCCTCAAAAATCGTCAAAATCTAAACTAAAGAACTATTTATGCTCAAATATATCCATTAAATGCTCGTTTAATACGTACTTTTCAAGGACGAAAGGAATAAGACCAACCCCATTACACTAGGAGTAGCCGTTCTTGAGATATTTTTGTTTTTTCGTTTTTTCTCTCCACCACCTTTGAAAATGAGTCCAGTTACCAAATGACAACGGAAATTGAATTATAAGTCAATTAAATTTAATTAAAATATAGAGAACGTTAATATAAGTCTGCAGGGAAAGTCATGTTCTGCCCACTTCAGATTTTTACTTTCCCTGCAATACATGGTAATGTATAGGGAAAGTATTGGAATCATACCGAAAATCGCAACTCGAGTTTTCGACGGATCTAAACGTTTCGACACCTCTAGAATGCGAAAAACTATTTTTAGCGTGACGTCTGTGTGTGTATCTGTGTGTCTGTCTGTGTGTCTGTGTGTCTGTGTGTCTGTCTGTGCAATGTATATATCCACTCTAACTAAAAAACTAATGGACCGAATTTCACAAAATTTGGTATGTATGTCACTTGCGTGAGACCATGGTGCTGATTAGTTTTTGGTAGGATTTGTAAAGACAGAACCCGCCTTTTTTTTTTGCGAAATGGCCGGTAAAAATTTCATGTATCCACTCTAGCTAAAATACTAATTGACCAAATTTCACTAAATTTGGTAGATAAATTATTTGTAGGATGATCTGGTGCTGATGCGATTTTGGTACGATTCGGAAAAGAACAACCTGCCTTTTTTTACGAAATGACCTCAAAAATCGCTAAAATCTAAAATAAAAAACTACGTATGCTCAAATATATCCATTAAATTCTTGTTTCATACATAATTTTTAACGAAGAAGAGAATAAGATCAACTCCATTACACTAGGACTAGCCGTTCTCGAGATATTCTAGTTTTTTCGTGTTTTCTCTACGCCACTTTTGAAAATAGGTTCAGTTACCAAATGAGAACGAAAATTGAATCAAAAGTGAATTAAATTTAAATAAAATAAAGAAAACGTGGATATAAGTCTGCAGGGAAAGTCATGGGTTGCCCACATCAGATTTTTCTACCTCAAGACAGAGTATGAGTAACGAAAAATTAAAAGTGAAATATTTTTGCTTTACCACTCATAGGCATCTATGATATTTTGAAAGTAAATTCTATATAATGAATGATTTTTTTTTACTGCTACTTGACCTCTAATGAGACAAACATCCAGAAAGCTGGGTTAAGCACGCGCACCCCAGCCAACGTGGATATAAGTCTGCAGGAAAAGACATGTGCTGCCCACATCAAATTTTTACTTTCCCTGCAATACAAGGTATTGTATAGGGAAAGTATTGGAATCATGTCGAAAATCGCAACTCGAGTTTTCGACGGATCTACACGTTTCAAGACCTCTAGAATACGAAAAACTATTTTTAGCGTGACATCTGTGTGTGTGTGTCTGTCTGTCTGTGTGTCTGTCTTTGTGTCTGTGCAATGTATGTATCCACTCTAAATCAAAAACTAATGGACCGAATTTAAAATTTGGTATGTAAATCACTTGGATGAGAGCCTGGTGCAGATTAGTTTTTAGTAGGAATCGTAAAAACAGAACCCGCCTTTTTTTGTGAAATGGCCCGTAAAAATTTCATGTATCCACTCTAGCTAAAATACTAATTGTCCAAATTTCACAAAATTTGGTTGATAAGTTACTTGTGGGACACTCTGGTGCTAATTAGATTTTGGTACGATTCGGAAAGAAGAACCTGATTTTTTTACGAAATGGCCCGCAAAAATTTCATTTATCCACCCTAGTTAAAATACTAATTGACCAAATTTCACAAAATTTGGTAGATATGTTACTTTTGGGTCACTCTGGTGCTGATTAGACTTTGATACGATTCGGAAAAGAGCAACCTGCCTTTTTCTATGAAATGGCCCACAAAAATCGCCAAAATCTAAATTTAAAAAAAAGATTACGTATGCTGAAATGTATGAATCAAATTCTCGTTTTAAACGCAATTTTTGACGAGGAAAAGATTATAACACACTCCATTATACTTTAGGACTAACCGTTCCCAAGATATTTGGGATTTCTTGCATTTTTGTTACTCCCCTATCGGAAAAATGTCCAATTACCAAATGAAAACAAAAATTGAATTAAAAATGCGAATTTAGTGTTATTTGGTGCAATTAGACTTAATCTAATGAATTACTAAAGAAATAAAGAATATCTGAATTTGAGTCTGCAGGGAAGGTCATGTGCTGCCCACATCAGATTTTTATTTTTAGAAAAAAACTTTTTAAAATAAAAACTTTAATTTCATTTTTCTTCTAAAAGTTTATTCTTGCAGAAGTTTATTGAGGGTGGGGACGTTGTATTCGACAGACTACTCCGAAATCAACTTTTTTTGTTGTTGTTAATAATCAAATCTGCTCATTTCTCCCAGGCTGAAATCCCCTTTTCATTTTTCAGACTAGCATCAAAAATCAAAACCTTTATTTTTTTTCTGAAGATACAAATCTCAGGGGAATATAGTAGGTCTGGTTATTATTGTGAAACTAATTACTTAAAAGATAGAAAGCGATCTCCACGCTCACACTAAAGTTCGCTTTTCATTTTTGTGACAATCTTTTAAAACAACATCTGATGTGTGCAGCACATGACTTCCCTTATATAATGCGATGTATTTACAACTTTTACAGTAAAAACAAAATAGGTAATTCTTATACTATACTCTTATGTTTTTTCCAAGATATTGAATTTTCGTCAAATAGTCGTTATTTTCATTTATTTAGCGTCATTTTTATCCATTTGGCGAAATTTCCTTTGATTTGGTAACATTTAAAAGTCGTCAAGTTGGCGACATTCCGCCAAATTCGTCGCCAAAATGTCGCCAAGCGTTATGGACGGAGAAATAATCTATTCTTATAACAGATAAATGACTATTGGCGTTCAAATACAAAAGTATTGCTCAAAGTATCTTTTTTCATGGATGGAACGAGCTAGATCCACAAAAATGATGTCACCAAATTTATCGTATTATATTACATATGAAAAGTGAACATGTTTCTCAATAGAAAATATTATCTTTATTTTATATATTTTTTGATAATTTTTTTGAAAAATGTGCAATATCTCGAGAACGGTTCATGCTAGCGTTCTAAAATTTATGTTAATCGTTTTCTAATGAAAAATTACATAAGAAATATCTATTTGCGTAACTTTATTAGAGGTTTTGATATTTTGATGATTTTTTCAAAATTTCACTCAAATATTTAGATGGTTCTGAACATTCGATTACTTATAAAAACAATAGGCTTCCAGTATTCACGGATTGTAATTTTTGGACCAAATTTCGTTCGAATCGGTCTATTCGTTCGTCAGTTATCATCTGCACAGACTCACTGACACACACACACACACACACACACACACACACACGCACACACACACACACATACACACACACACACATACACACACACATACTTCCACACACACACATACTTCCACGCACACACATACTTCCACACACACATATACTTCCACGCACACACATACTTCCACACACACACACACACACACACAGGCATCACCTCAAAAATATTCGATTCATGATCAGGGATGCTTGAAATGTGCTCTCCCGTCGAAAACTCGAATTCGAATTTTCGACCCCGTCACAATACTTTCCTTATACATTATTGTATATAAGAAAAGTTATAAATGCATTTATTTCACTTTTCTGAAAATTCAATCTAGTTATAATTTCGTGGGCATAGTTAATTTCCTGAAACCACATTTTATTCATTTTTTTTTTCAAAGAATCCTTAAAATTTAGTAACTTTTAACGCCTGAAAATCATTGCCAAATTTTGAATAAAATATTCAATAGCTATCATTATTTTAAAAATTTTGTTAACAATGTGTTGAATTCAATATTTTCATCAAGAGTAAATTGAAAACTCCTATTGATCACGATATCCTATTATTTTATATGTGCTGGTAGTCATCTTACATAGCCTCTCAAAATTGTGTAGTAAAATGTATGAGAGATTTGCTAATTATTTTATTTTTATAAATGTGATATATGCAACAGTAATAATTGACAATTAAAAATCTTTAAATAGCAAACTATACTTTAACTTTATTCTGCGAATGTAGTAATATAGATACATTTCTTCGTCTTCAGCCAAATTAAAATAGTGATTTACTTTAAATGAAGTTCCTATTATAATATATCGAGTGCATACGCATGGTTGAATATATGGAGGTGTCCCGGAAGAACTCCAGGTGAGACGACATATGTTCCGATTTATCAGACTTAAATTAAAAAAATCTGATGTGGCCAACACATGACTTTCCTTATATAATGTAATGAATTTACTACTTTTATAGTAAAAAAATAGGTTTTTCTTATAGTAGATACTAATAATCTTTCAAGATATTGAATTTTCAACAATTAGTCGCCATTTTCATTGATTTAACGTCATTTTTATCCATTTGACGAGATTTTCGTTAATTTGGCAACATTTCAAAAAGTCGCCAAATTAGCGACATTCCGCCAAATTCGTCGTCAAAATCTCGCCAAGCGTTATGGATGGAGAAATAAGTTGTTCTTACAGCAGATAAATGTCTATTGGCGTTCAATTACAAAAGTATTACTCAAAGTATCTTTTTTCATGAAAGAAACGAGCTAGATCCACGAGAATGCTGTCACACAATTTATCGCAATGTATTACATATGAAAACTGAACATGTTTCTCATTAGGAAATATGTTTTTAATATGACTTTATTTTATATGACTTTATTTTATATGAAAATATTATCTTTATTTTATATACTGTTTTGATAATTTTTTTTAAAAATGTACAATATCTCGAGAACGGTTCATGTTAGCGTTCTAAAATTTATGTCAATCGTTTTCTAATGAAAAATTACATAAGAAATGTCTATTTTCTTAACTTTATTAGCGGTTTTGATTTATTGACAATTTTTTCAAAATTTCATTCGAAAATTTTGGGTGTTCTGAACGTTCGATTGCGTATAAAAGCAATAGGCTTCCAGTGTTTACGGATTGTGATTTTTGTACCAAATTTCGTTCGAATCGGTCCATTCGTTCGTCAGTTATCGTCTCTACAGGCTCAATGACACACACACACACACACACACACGCACACACACACACACACATACTTTCACACACACACACACATACTTTCACACACACACACACACACACACACACAGACATCACTTCATAAATGTTTGATTCGTGATCAGGGATGCTTGAAACGTGCTCTCCCGTCAAAAACTCGAATTCGAATTTTCGACCCCGTCACAATACTTTCCTTATACATTATGTATATAAGGAAAGTAATACATAATGTAAATTTTAATGATAATAAATCGTACTGCATTCATTAACTTGCATGATAAGAATCTGCATAAAAATTTTGCATAAATTAGCTTCAATTCCAGCTTCAAATGCTTCAGCAGACCTCGTATTTTACTTTCCTTATATACATAATGTATAAGGAAAGTATTGTGACGGGGTCGAAAATTCGAATTCGAGTTTTCGACGGGAGAGCACGTTTCAAGCATCCCTGATCACGAATCAAACATTTTTGGAGTGATGTCTGTGTGTGTGTGTGTGTGTGTGTGTGTGTGAAAGTATGTGTGTATGTGTGTGTGTCAGTGAGTCTGTGGAGACGATAACTGACGAACGAATGGACCGATTCGAACCAAATTTGGTACAAAAATCACAATCCATAAACACTGGAAGCCTATTGTTTTTATACGTAATCGAATGTTCAGAACCTCCCTAAATTTTCGAATGAAATTTTGAAAAAATCGTCAAAAAATCAAAACCGCTAATAAAGTTACGCAAATAGACATTTCTTATGTAATTTTTCATTAGAAAACGATTGGCATAAATTTTAGAAGGCTAACATGAACCGTTCTCGAGATATTGTACATTTTTCAAAAAAATTATGAAAAAGTCACATAAAAAAAAATTCCTATTGAGAAACATGTTCACTTTTCATATGTAATACCATGCGATAAATTGAGTGACATCATTCTCGTGGATCTAGCTCGTTCCATTCATGAAAAAATATACTTTGAATAATACTTTTGTATTTGAACGCAAATAGTCATTTATCTGCTGTAAGAATAACTTTTTTCTTAGTGCATAACTCTTGGCGAGATTTTGGCGACGAATTTGGCGAAATGTCGCCAACTTGGCGACTTTTTGAAATGTTGCCAAATTAACGTAAATCTCGTCAAATGGATAAAAATGACGCTAAATCAATGAAAATGACAACTAATTGTCGAAAATTCAATATCATGGAAAGAATATTAGTATCTACTATAAGAAAAACCTATTTTTTTACTGTAAAAGTAGTAAATTCATTACATTATATAAGGAAAGTCATGTGTTGCCCACATCAGATTTTTTACTCTGCAATAATACCTGGAGAAGTAATAAAAATGGTTTATTATTACTTTCCTTATATACATAATATATAAGGAAAGTATTGTGACGGGGTCGAAATTCGAATTCGAGTTTTCGACGGGAGAGCACGTTTCAAGCATCCCTGATCACGAATCAAACATTTTTGAAGTGATGTCTGTGTGTGTGTGTGTGTGAAAGTATGTGTGTGTGTGTGTGTGTGTGTGTGTGTGTGTGTGTGTGTGTGTGTGTGTGTGTGTGTGTGTGTGTGTGTGTGTGTATGTCACTTAGTCTGTGGAGACGATAACTGACGAAAGAACGGACCAATTCGAACGAAATTTGTTACAAAAATCAAAATCCGTAAACACTGGAAGCCTATTGTTTTTATTCGCAATCGAATGTTCAAAACCCCCCTAAATTTTCGAGTGAAATCTTGAAAGAATCGTCAAAAAATCAAAACCCGTTAATACAGTTACGCAAATATAGACAGTTCTTATGTAAATTTTCATTAGAAAACGATTGACATAAATTTTAGAACGCTAACATGAACAGTTCTTGAGATATTGCACATTTTTGAAAACATTATCAAAAAGTCATATAAAATAAAAAAAATATTTCCTATTGAGAAACATGTTCACTTTTCATATGTAATACCATGCGATAAATTGGGTGACATCATTCTCGTGGATCTAGCTCGTTCCATTCATGAAAAAAGATACTTTGAGTAATACTTTTGTATTTGATCGCCAATAGTCATTTTTCTGCTGTAAGAATAACTTACTTCTTCGTCCATAACGCTTGGCGAGATTTTGGCGACGACTTTTGCGGAATGTCGCCAACTTGGCGACTTTTTAAATGTTGCTAAATTAACGAAAATCTCGCCAAATGAATAAAAATGACGCTAAATCAATGAAAATGAAGACTAATTGTCGAAAATTCAATATCTTGGAAAGACTATAAGTATCTACTATAAGAAAAATCTATTTTTTTTACTGTAAAAGTAGTAAATTCATTACATTATATAAGGAAAGTCATGTGTTGCCTACATCAGATTTTTATAGAATGTAAAGGCAAAACGACACATTAAGGTAAATTGTCCATTTACTTGTGAAGTAGAAGAATGCACTGAAGAATAAAAATATGTTAAAATGTGAACAGTCGCAATAATAGTAACAATAATATAATTTTTAGATTTAAAACATTTTACTATTTATTACTATATAGTTAATATTTGCTTAAAAGAGTGATTTGTGTAGTTTGTAATCACATTGAATAAGAATATCACTACGCTACCAGTCAAGTTAGAGAATAATGATTTTTTTTTTCTGTTAGGCATTGCGGCACTGCGAGAGCGACAGTGCTCTCTCTTCCTGTCGTGCAGCTTCGTACTTGCGCATGCGCACAACAGTCAAACACCACGCCGCTGGAACTGTGAAGCGGGGTGTTTGACTGTTGTGCACATGCGCACATAGGAAGCTGCACGCGAAGCTGCGAGGGAGAGAGAGCACTGTCGCCCCCGCAGTGCCGCAGTGCCTATGCACGCACCGCCACTGGTTTTGTTTGATGTTGATCTGAATAAACATTTATTTCCCTACCTTTATGCATCTAATTTTTCAACCCTTAACACACCTATTACAATCCATTAAAAAGTAATATGTTTAGGTGGCATTAAAAAAAAAAAAAAAGAAAATGTCCCGATTTTTTATATAGCGCCCTGAATTAAGATCGATATCCCGAAAATGGCTGATAAAGAATTGGTCATCCTAACTCATATACATACTTATTTTAGCGTTCATATTATAACGTTTTCACAGTGCTATTGGCTGTCTTTATTATTGCATGGATGGTGCATTTTTAATGTTAATATTATGTACATTTATCAAAGTGCCATCTTAGAAAAACAACCTTCATTCGTTGATATTAATATTCGAAGTGAGGTTTTGTCAATGTGGAAACCTTTTGGGATGACCACTCGCTGGCTGTGAATATGCACAAATGACTGGTCACCCTAGTTGGGACCCAGGTCTCCCAATTTCTACTTCACCCAAAACTTGTGGTACAAATCATAACAAAATACGTACGAAATCCATATATTATCCATTTAATTAATATATGAACCCAAAACTATTCAAAACTCATTCAAATTGGACCTAAATTATTCAAAACTCATTCAAATTAGACTCAAAACTATTCAAAACTCATTCAAATTGGACCCAAAACTATTTAAAACTCATTCAAATTGGACCCAAAACTATTCAAAACTCATTCAAATTGCTTTATGATTTTCTGCATAGACGGAAATAAAACGTTCCTCATTTCTAAAAGTGACGAGTCATAATTATTTTAAAAATTATAAGAATTATTGATGGTGTAAAGCAGGGTTAACCAAAGTGGTCAATATCGACCTCCACGGGCCAATGGGGCTAACCTGACTAACCCGGCGATCAGTAAATGGCTAAGGGGAATATGCGTATTATATATAAATATTGTATATTTGTATCCTTGGAATAAAATTTTGCACATGTTTAGAGAATTACATTAATAATATTACCAGCTCGAATACCCGCCGTTGCTAGGGAATTAAGATGCAAACCTCTGAATAGGCGGCTCTTGAGAATACAATACAAATAATAGCATTCGATTAAACTTTTATAAAAAACCCTCGTTGTTCCCAAACTTTTTGATAATCAGGCAATATTGCGCATAATTTTTCAGCACATTTGATATGAAGTGGGAGAAGTAAACAGACAGACAAACATAAATGTTATTCTTATATAATATAGAATCTGCTGTATGGAATCTAGACTAACTTTTGCGTTATTCAATATTACCAAAAATCAAAAAGATCCTTTATTCTCTGATTTCAACAATCTTGTAATGTGTAATTCGAATTTGTAAAAGATTAAAAATCCATACAGACTTTTACAAAAGTTGTACACGTACACAATTTGTACACGTCCAATTCATGTTGTGGTATACTTAAAACGTGTGTATGACCACCAATATTACAATAAGCTTTTTTCAGTCCAGCCATAATGCTTAATGTAACACAAGAAATTTCTTGCATGACTGGATTTGAGTAGCTGGTAGTATAACTCGTGCAATCCAGAAGACCGGAGTTCAATTCTCTTTCAAGTTAAAAAATATTTTGAGAAAAAAATAAGACTAATAGTGTCTTGTAAGAAACGCTTGAATTTTAACATATGTATTGTTCACTTCGACAATAAAAGCTTGCGATTTCGTTTCAGTAGCTCAACGGCAGAACGTCGACTGGTCAGTTCGAAGATCCAGGGTTCGATTCCCGGTTGGCATAGCAAGGATCTTTACCGTACAATATAGTAGTTGGTGACCAAAAGTGTTCGGTGTTGAAAGAAGGGAATGTAAGGTAATTTTGTGGAATTTCTTACAGAGCTGGAGCAATGTACTTAGTCATATAACTTGAAAATGCAGAAAACTCGGGTTTCGTTTTCTTTTTCAAGTTTAGTGAGATTTTGAGATGAGAATATACCAGGTGTTCTGCACCTATTATGTACGTAGAAAAACATGCAAGATATTTCCGGACATTATTTATCCACTTCTAATCGACGGCAACCCCATACTCAACATTAGATCAATTTGCAGAATAACAAAATCATTATAAAATGATAAACAAGGAAGATCAGTCATGCATAAAGCATTGATTATGAAACACTTTCCAACTGAATTGCAATTTAATTTAAACATCTCTAAAATGCGATACATTTTAAATTATCACAGTACTACAATAATTTATTATATTTGACAACTTAAAACTTCATCGAAAAAAAATGAACTTTATTCAAATGACGTCATCGAAATATAAATCGTCTGGCTCTCTGTTGTTGTTGAGATCCAGACCGTCCGACCTACCAGAAAGGTGTAAAGTAACTGTTTGGACGGCCGGTAAGAGCCACCCAATTTAGACCGGAACCCAGTGAGGAAGGCATTCACAGGGACCGTACCCTCCTTCCCCTACCACCAACCTCTCGAAAAGCTCTGGCTCTCTGTGCAAAATTAATGACTATTTCATTCGTATCACTTTTATTCCAGATTAAAGAGCGAAATCATTTTGCTTGAAAAAAATTTAGCAATTCTTATACAACTCATCTTACAATCACTTGTTTACATTCTGTATCCATTAAAATTCGTTGCAAAAATTATAAAAGTTTGAAGTTCATTTAAACTCAAAAGTAGTGTAATTGCATAGGGTTCGATGCATTTCACGTTTTCAACCCGGGTTCAATCCGAAACTAATTGGGCGATATTAGTCATTTACGTTCCCATATGTCCCACAGACCGTCTCAACAACCTACTAAAATTGAATTTTGATAAAGTCATTTTTACTGCAGTTAACGTGCAAACGGACAGACAGACAGAATGAACAAAGTCATGAATATTTTTCAACTATGGAAAGTGCTAAAAAACCATATATTGTTTGTTTAAATCGATGTTTATACACAGATATAAATCCGTCCGCATCTTTAGATAAAATTTCAGACTGACGGCAGAAATATCACGCATTGAAGAAAGAAAAACCTGCAATGCAATCCATTTGAGGCTTTTACTTTTGATTGCAAATGTGATCTATGAAACCATCCTTCAAGGATTTAATGTGACGGAAGTTTCCTGCAGTCTGCAGTTGACGTGATTTTCTTGATTCTTCGAAGTGAATAGCTCTTTATCTACTTTCCGTCTCTTCTGTCTTTTAGCGGGATAATAGTCCCATTCAAACGCTTCGGGCAATCACTAAAAGTGTTTTCTTCAATCGGAAAGTCGATGTTACGTGATTGTTTTGTGCAGAAAAAGTTGGTAGAGATACGTTTGTGAAACTATTTCCGAAGGAGACGAAATTAATCCCATGTAAAGGCAAAAGTTTCGAATATTTTTAGATTGAGTATTTAATATTAATAAGTGCAAAGAATTTTCAAACATGCCATGCATTTTTTTTTAATCAATCACGTCAGTTTTCAGTAAATTGCGTGTTTAAAACAATTTTTCGAACGAAACTTGTCCTTTTACAAACGAAACTTTTTTTTAATTTCCAATGGCGGTTCCAAAAGACAACTGAAGCTAACAAAAAATATAACATGAATATAAAAAAAGAGTTACAGCCACAGAAGAAAGTCTATAGACCACTCATACGGTCCCTTGCTTCCCATCGCTCCCATGCAGATGTTGTCGTTGATATCCACTATGGATGTTGCGGAGAAAGCCCGGCAGTGGAGGAGGTGAGTTCTGTTCATTACCTCCTGAAGGTCACAGGCTTTACAAAAAGGGTCGTCAAATATATGAATTCGATGCAGATGTTTTGCAAGGCAATCATGGCTTGTAGCAAGGCGGAATTCCTCTACAGCTCTCCGCCTAGGCCAGTTGTATAAACAGACGAAACTCAAGACACTTATTTTTACTTTCCTTATATACATAATGTATAAGGAAAGTATTGTGACGGGGTCGAAAATTCGAATTCGAGTTTTCGACGGGAGAGCACGTTTCAAACATCACTGATCACGAATCAAACATTTTTGAAGTGATGTCTGTGTGTGTGTGTGTGTGTGTGTGTGAAAGTATGTGTGTGTGTGTGAAAGTATGTGTGTGTGTGTGTGCGTCAGTGAGTCTGTGGAGACGATAACTGACGAACGAATGGACCGATTCGAACCAAATTTGGTACAACATTCACAATCCGTAAACACTAGAAGCCTATTGTTTTTATACGTAATCGAATGTTCAGAACCCCCCCTAAATTTTCGAATGGAATTTTGAAAAAAATCATCAAAAAATCAAAACCGCTAATGAGGTTACGCAAATAGACATTTCTTATGTAATTTTTCATTAGAAAACGATTAGCATAAATTTTAGAACGCTAACATGAACCGTTCTCGAGATATTGTACATTTTTCAAAAAAATTATGAAAAAGTCACATAAAAAAAAAATTCCTATAGAGAAACATGTTCGCTTTTCATATGTAATACCATGCGATAAATTGAGTGACATCATTCTCGTGGATCTAGCTCGTTCCATTCATGAAAAAATATACTTTGAATAATACTTTTGTATTTGAACGCCAATAGTCATTTATCTGCTGTAAGAATAACTTTTTTCTTTGTGCATAACGCTTGGCGAGATTTTGGCGACAAATTTGGCGGAATGTCGCCAACTTGGCGACTTTTTTGAAATGTTGCTAAATTAATGAAAATCTCGCCAAATGGATAAAAATGATGCTAAATCAATGAAAATGACGACTAATTGTCGAAAATTCAATATCTTGGAAAGAATATTAGTATCTACTATAAGAAAAACCTATTTTTTTTACTGTAAAAGTAGTAAATTCATTACATTATATAAGGAAAGTCATGTGTTGCCCACATCAGAGTTTTTAGAATAAAACGCGTGACTCTAAATCTCCTTTTACAGAAAAAACTCGTGTCTAAATTATCTTTTCCAGACAAAAAGTGTGCTTGAATCAACCCTTTCGGACAAAATTCTTATCTCTATAATCTTTTTCAAAGTTCGTCCATCTAAAATTATTTCAACCGAGCCAGTTGCTAAATTTCAGACCTATACGTACAAAGTAATATGCTATTCAAAAATTTACTCTAATTGTTCATATCCAATGAAAAACGTATGTCCATATGCATCCTTATATCAACTTGTTATGTAACAAACACATTGTAAATATTTCAAAATACCTTATAACGTATTTTAAAAAGACGATCTTTAGTATACTTTAAATGTGTATTACTTTTTAGATTAAATTATAGAATTACTGTACAAAAGGTCTTGCAGAGAAAGCTAGCTAACATTTGATTCATTTAAAGCTTGAAAGCTACCCAATATTCGATCATTTGAAGCTTGAAAGCTATCTAGCATTTTATCCATTTGAAGCTTGTAAGCTATCTTACATTTGATCCATTTGGAACTTTTACCTTTGATTGCGAATGTGATCTGTGAAGCCTTCCTACAGTGATTTACCATGAAGTAAGTTTTCTACAGACAAAAGTTAACGGATTGTTTTCTTCGAAATGAATAGTTCTTTGTATACTGTCAAACTTTACTCTATTTTCAGAGTATAATAGTTCCGTATACATGGTGTTAAAAAAAAGCAGAACTTTAAATTTTGAACCGTTAGTGTTAAACATGCTTTCAATTGAAAAATTATCTGGAATCGTAAGAAAAGTTTGTCTAAAATATTTTCAAAACTGGAGGGAGGTATTTGCATAAATCTAACTTCTTAGATGGCATCTTTAGGATAAAATGTCGAAAGGCACGAAAAATTTCTGTAAATTGTACACTAAAAGGCCTTGAAATCCAAAGCCGTTAAATGGAGGATCTTGGAGCACCCTCTGTACAATCAAGATATCTTGTTTTGTGATTAACACTTCTTTAGCCCGTTGTATTAACATACAACGGGCTAAAGAAGTGTTAATCACAAGACAAGATATCTTGATTGTACGGAGGGTGCTTCCATACTGGAGGGACGTCAATTCCAGTCGGAGGATGATTCGAAGACAGGGCTGTATTGGAATTTCGTGCACAAAAGCCAACATACTTCTACCACAATGACATCTTCAATCTTGTCCGTCAATGGAACGATTGCCTTAAAGCCTACTGAAATTTACTTTTAAATATCGTTAATCTATCTAAACTTTCCGAATCTAAACTGAAACTTTCTGGTCATGCCATTAAAAGGATATATTTATAATATATTATGTCATTGATCAATTTTAGCAATGCATGATGCTCGTTAATCCAAAATAGTTATTTTTTATGATGACGAAAACAAGATTTTACAAACGCCAAATCTTTAAGAGATTATTATTGGCTAAAATAGTCAACATGGTTTAAAAATTCACAAAAGCTTTAAAAAAAAACCTCACACCTATTTCAAGAAAATGCACCACACAAAACTACATATCTCGTCCTTTAATTTGATGTGTAGTTTCTATTTTTCTGTCGAGTATTCGCCAAGATCCAATATATGAGCGTAGCTTACAGAAATAATGCATAGGTTTAACAATAATATGTTTTTTCTCAATGACTGTATATTTTATATAATGTTCAAAAGTAAGTGAACCAAAAATATACATAAAACATAAAAAAATCCGTTTAATAGAGAATTTGCGGAAATTAGTGAATCTCACAACGACGTTAAAATAGAGGTTATTGAAAACTGCATAAAAACGAATGCGCGTAAATCGCTAGAGTGAAATTGTTTACCAATACGAGAAAAGGCTTCAGTTGTCGAAAATTTTCAAAATGAAATTAAGGGATTTTAAGCTGATACTAAAAGAAAAAGAAATGTCTTTACGATAACTGCAATTTATCTTTGCATTATTTTCAGTGAAATTGTATTGCAATTAAATTTTGCATCATTTGTCAAACAAGAACATTAAAACAGAGGAAAGCCGCTAAAAAATACTTGAGCAGGGTTGACCAGTTTAGCCCATTAATTTGTTGATTAAAACCATTTTTTACCTCAGAAATAAAATTACCGACAACTATAACCTTTTCTTGTAAACCATCACATATAATCACATATATCATGATGTCTATTCACATTCTATTCCATACAAATTCCAATTCTAGAATTTCAATTTCTATAGAAATTCAATTTCTATAGAAATACAATTTCTGTAGAAATACAATTTCTATGGAAATACAATTTTTATAGAAATTCAATTTCTGTAGAAATACAATTTCTATAGAAATACAATTTTCATAGAAATTCAATTTCTGTAGAAATACAATTTCTATAGAAATACAATTTCTATAGAAATGCAATTTCTGTAGAAATTCAATTTCTATAGAAACTCAATTTGTGTAGAAATTCAATTTCCATAGAAATTCAATTTCTACAGAAATCCAAATTCTATAGAAAGTCTGAGTATATCACCTATTGTAAATAACAACATCTATAGACCGGTTTCGCGATTATGCTCTCGGTAATATAGAATATCCGATATCCGCAATGGCTGTAAAAAAATAGATCGCACTGCTAAAGAATAATATAGAAGTCTTGGTATATACTCTGTACAATTTTGGAACAAAAAATAAAACTCTAATCTATCAGAAGCTTTTATTTCTGATTGCAAGCAATGCAATTTGAGAATGTATTTTTCAAGGGTTTAATCTGGCGGAAGGGACAGTCCAGCAGTGGGTGCATTCCTTTTGTCGCTCTTTGAAAAGAATGACTCATTATCTACTCTGGGAATCTTTCGTTTTTCCCAAGCATTTTAGTCCAATGGAAGCCAACTGGGTAATTTTGGAAAATGGTTTCCGATCCGGAAATTTGATGTTGCACGCTTATCTCTCCATCAAAAGTTAAATTAGAGTGAATGAAGACCATTGTTTTAATAAAATCCTAGAATTTGTCGCTTTGACATTTCGTGAGATATAAATTAAATAATCGAATGCGTTCTTTATATGCGTCAGTTAGATGTTCTTTTAACATTTGTTCAATATTCAGGCATGTTATTTAAACATAACACATTTTTTTAGTCTTAACATGTGTTAAAAAATTAAATAAGTTCTTATAGTAAAATATCTTAATCGCTGTGTATAATATATTATTTAAAAATATTTTTACTTTTATTTACTTGTATTCAAGAATGAATATTTATATTATCATATATTAGCATTAACATTTTATTATATTTAATTTTGTATTTATATTTAACATGTTTTAAATGTAACACATTAGATGATCTTTTAATGTGTTCAAGATCATTTATATTCTGTTATGCATTCTTTTAGCACATATCCACTAAGCAAATACATTTTTTACACGAAGTGCTTGATATGTTCTTCTAACACGAATGATCAATATGTTCTTTTAACGTATTCGTAAAATACATTCTTACCCAGTTTTAATTATTAACAAGTTATTTCCTCTTTTTTACATATGTTGAAAAATTAGTATTTTTATACGAATATTAATACATTAAAACATTATTTTAATACATTCTTTTAATCTATTAGCCTCTTTAAAAGTTTATTCTAAATATTTAAACATCTTTAGTATTAAAATGGTTTTTTTTAGACCAATTAATTTTATAAAGTTATTTAACAAGTTGTGTATTTTATCCTGTACGTTCTTTTAAAAGTGTGTTCAAAAATTGTTAAGCTATTTAAACGAGTTTATCCATTAATTGAAATGCTCTTATGACATTCTTTTAATGCATTTCATTCATGCTTTTGAACAGGATAAATATTTTTAAACATGTAAAAAAAAAATACGTGATTCAATCCATTCAATCAAGAACAAACGCATTCTTTAATGTAGTTTTAGCATTTTCTTCAAATATTTTATTTTATCATTTAGTTATTTAATAGTAAAATATTCTTTAACTAAGTAGTTTTAACACGTTATAACACTAATTTTTCCACAAAAGTTGAAACCTATCAAAAATTTTTGAACGTTCTTTTAACATGTATTCAAAAATTATATAACACGCTCTTTAATCAAATAGTTTACTCACTGAGTTAATGGTAAAAATGCATTTGTCAGTCTCCATGGAGATTCAAAACATTGTGGCATATGGCAAGTTTTCCTGCTGCCATTGCAAGCATCAGCTGCTCCGTATTGGAGAACACATATTTAAACGCAAAACAGGTCATTGAGTACTGTTATCTGAAATTCTTTCTTTCTTTCAACCCAAACCGTCAGACCTACCTGAAGGTGTAAGGTATCTGTTTGGACAGCCGGGACAGTGCTACGCAACTGAGACCGGACCCCAGTGGGGGCGACATCCACAGAGACCGCACCCTTCTTCCCCTACCACCAACCTCTCGGAAGGACTTTTAAATTTTAAACCCACATATTTAGCGTGCCCGTACTCCGCGTGAACACGGGAACAATTTGTGTAGAACTGGGAATCGAACTCGGGTCCTCCAAGTACAATCCTCGTGCTCTAACCACTGAGCTGTCCGGCTTCTTGTAATCTGCAATTGGAGCCCAATCTTAACTTCGGGGACGCCCTCTTTAGGCGGACCCTCTGAGTATTACCTTGTACAAATCAATATTCTATAAAAGTGTCAAATTGCTTAATGTCATTTGAATCTTCAGAATTCCTTGCAGAAAAGGGTAACGAGTATATTAAACTTCAAATTCACCATCGATTTAAGGAACATTTTGGGAAAAGGTCAGGTAGTCATTTACGCCCCTTCCTCTTACGTATACAGCTGTCCTACTGGTAATGCAGATCTGACAAATAACATTTCAGATGAATTCCCTTATAAACCCTTGCAACACAGTAGTCATACTGTTTTTAAAACTTTGGAGTTAAGCATTTGCTCATGACAGCTTTATTACTATACAAAAAATGAGCAAACATACATGTATAATGTACCAGATTACGTTACCATTTGAAGATTGCATTTCGTGGACATGCTATACGAAATTTAAGCGGTCTTATATGATATCAGAACAAAATCTCATGGTCAAATGTTGTGTAGCACATTCGAAATTATCGTCATGCCATAGTGGAACCAGATGTGGCCAACGCAGGATTAAACATTTCCTTGCAACTAAACAAATTCTAAGAGTATATTGAGATGTATATTTTACAAAATTCCTCAGATTGAAGAACCATAAACAAGGGCGAGATACAGATAATAACATTCTAACGATATAAGTAATTCATAAAACAACCGTCACGTACAACAAAACATCAAATTGCTCAACTACAATTCGGAAAATAGACTATCATATTTTCAAAAAGCGAACATATTAACAATACACTGTTATGTTACTCTTATCATGTAACATTGCTCTCTGAACACTGAACATTTAAATATACCTTCTACGGATATGGAGAGATCTAGAAAACTGATTTATTTGTTGAAATGCTTAACTAATCGAATAAATTCTCAAGCGCAACATTTCTGCAAATTTGTCGCAAAAGTGAAGCGACCCGGATGTTTCCTTAATGTCATTTGGTTACTGTATATGTTTTTTTTTTTTTTTTTTTTTTTTGTATGGATTGTATTAAAACTGGAAACAGGATAACAAAAAACAAACAGATTGAGATGCTTATTATGTCTTACTAAATGCCATAGCTTGTGAAATTGCCAAACTTGCATCTGGGGACATGTTAAGTTTCATTTCTAAAGTGCCAAACTTCTGAGATATGTTACAGTATCAATTATTTTCAAATACTTTAACTGGATTACAAGCAAATAATTTCTTATTGCACAGAAAGCATTTTATCAGAGCTTTACACATAGTTTTATTCCGTCATTTGCGTCAAAGGGTAAGAAACCCCGATTAGTCCTTAATGCAATAAACTGCCAAATTTAATCGAAATACGTAAAATGTATTTTTATCTAGAGTGGAACAAACTTCTCCAAAGAAATATCACAGACATTGTGTAAAAATAGTTGATGAATCGAAATCTAAGGGTCCCCAACACAAGTTTACACTGGTTTCCTGTTTTGTATGTTTTCGGGGCAGTGACACGTATACATTGTGCACAAAATATGTATATCGCATATATAACTAAATATTAAGTCCGTCATATGACAGGGTGCATAAATGTGTGTGAATGTTTCCCCTCCAGCCAATCACTCGGCTGCAACACTTACATTTCTAAAACTCTTAAACACAGATGGATCACACACATAAAGCAACAAACGAAACGCAGTTATTTATGACCTCCATACTTCCCCTAACAAACGTAAATATTTTACGGCACCCACACTCTTCCAAACAAAATAAAAATTCTATATATCCCCTGACAAAAAGTACCTGTACCATGAACAGTAAAAAGTGTTTATATTTTAAACCAATTAATTCCCACAAAGTGAAAGAGATTGTAAAAGAAATTAAATTTAATTTTTAGACATATTAAATTATCGCCAACTTGGCAGCATTTCCCAAAACACGCCGAATTGGCAGTATTTTGGGAACTACACTAAATTGATAATACTTCGCCAAAATCATCACTACATTGGCAATATTTTCGCCCAAGTCGTCGCCAAATTGGTAATATTTTGTTAAAGTTATAGCCAAATTGTCATTATTTCGCGAAATTTGTCGCCACAGGCATTAAATCTGTCACAATGCAGGACATATAGATACAGAGCTTGTCTTATTTTATGTATACTCTATATATTGTAAGGAGAGTAACTGATTTGTGTATCTCTTTAAAACACTAATTCTCATTTAAATGACTTTTACCTGCCAGTAAAGGCAATATTTTTTTCACGGCGACTGTTATTTTGAAGAAAACAGCGTAACGCTTCATGATTCATATAATTATGGAAAACAAAATCTTATTAGCAATCCCCGTTCGTTCAAAATGCATATAGAAATATGTGGTAAGAAAAGTTCACTTCTCAGTGCATCAGAGTTGTCATTTTTCCGAGAATAAAGAGTTGACAGCCATCCAAATATGCAAAGTTCGCAAGCTCGTTGTTCGGAAACCAGTTGGCAGCGGATCAGCTTTTTTCCCTAGGATGGCCCTTTCATCTGTTTTTCTTTATGTACTTTTTTGTTTATTATTATTATTTTGGAGAGCTGAGACTTCGTAGGGCTCGTAGTTATCATCTTCTGTGAAATGAAAAATGTGTGAAAAATAGAAAAACTGTCACATAACTTGAAAGAAGGATGGATTTTATATCATTTATTACTTTCTCTGCATTGTAATGTTGTATATGTATACTTTAGCTGTGTTCGTGTTCAACTTTGAGAGTCCGAGATCACTCAGGTCAGCGCGAACCCGAAAAATGGTTTTGACTTTTTTGCCTAATTGCTACTAATTTTCAAATATTTCCATTTTTGTAAAAAGACGATTCAAATTATTTACCAAACACGAAAATATAGAGCATTCAATAAGTAAAATATACTTTATAAAAAGGATGAGGAAAATTTGAGCAACGTATTTAATAACAAATAGAATAACACTGCAGCATGCAGCTGTTTTGAGATTCATTGGATCCTCTTCGTCAGTGTTAGAAAACCAAAAACATAAATAAAACAAAATCGAAATCGACACAAATAGCAGAACCAGAATTCTGATTGACTCTCTCAAGTGGGCCCTTGACTTGGATATATATACTCCTTGTTTATATATATCCATGACTTGGGTATATATAATCCTTGTTTATATATATCCATGACTTGGGTATATATATTCCTCTGTTCCTCTATTTGTGTCCATTTCGGCTTTTAATTTCGGGCTTATTGGTTCTATAGAACTGACGATAGGTAACCAAACCAACGTATCTTTGAAACAGCTATACTGTATATGCTGTATATGCTAAACAGTATATGCTGTATTATTATTATATTTGTGCTTTAATATATTGCCCAAGTTTTATTTCTGTATAAAATCCCTTCGGGTGACTTACACTGCAAAGCGATAAGTCCGTCTCTGAATAACATACACTGATATATAAATATGAGAATAGTGAAAAGGTTACATTTTCTATACGCTTTATATTCAACTAAATCTAAAAGGCCATAAAATTAAAATTGTTTTGGTAATTTGATTCGATATTTTAAAACTGGATTAGATCGAGTTTGAAATAGGACTAATAACTTAACAAAATCCAATTGAATGGCATTAAAGTCAGAATGCGTATAACCTTAATACATATTCTCTGCAAACAACTTATGAATTTCGAGCTGGCAATACAGTTTTATAATCTATGTTAACATCCATTTCAATTCCAGATTCAACCCCATTTGCACCCCTTTCATAATACATGCGCATAAATTTGATTTCCAGTGTTCCCCGCAACTAAAGCCTTAATTTAATCAAAACTTACTCGGTGGCGCTAATTCAACGACATAATTTAAACGAGCAAAACAGCATAAATTAATTTGTTCGCTACTGCATATTTTGGAATGATGTCTTTCTTCCCATGCCACCGTTTTGATATTTCGAATCCTAAAAGCAGCATTGGAGTTAATGAAATGTATTAGGCTGTCTCTTTCAACTTCATTTGAAATTCAAACAAGTACCGTCAAATGAAAACATTTTGGTTTCACAATAATTACTTCGCCTATTTTGGTGTAGGAAATAACCTTGCGAGCTTTAGATGCTTTAATTCTTTCATCCTTAAATGTGTGGTTCTCGACCTGAGGATTGCGATCGACAGTTCGATATCTGTTTATGATATTCATGTTTAGATGATTTTAAAAACCCACATTTAATGACATTTAATGTATTATGATTTAACTCTTCTTAAATAAGTGAAAAAGTTCTTAAAAAAGTTCTGGTGAACTTTTAATATGTTTTATTTTAAAGAAAATCAATCTGTATTAAAAACTGATCTGCAATGAGTGATCAAAGCAGGCAAGCAGTAATTACAGCAGTGATTAACTGAATTATTTCATTCAATTTTTCAAAAAGCATTGTCTCCTGCTGAGTGACAAAACTCACGGCTGCTCCCCACCCGCTAAGAGTGCTCAACTTGCTCAAAATCAATAGTATGCTTTTTAAATGAAAATACTTGCAAACCAAAAAAAAAAAACACTGCACATAACTCTTGTCATATCGGAATGCGACACTAGAAACAAATTGTGAGTTTTATTAGATGGCCGCCAGTAAACATGTGTTGTACCAGCCAAATTGGCTGGTAGAAATTTACGCACTTTCAATAACTCTAGATTCAAGGCTATAGTAGTCCAGCGCAACAATTTAACAGGCTGGCGCACAAACGTCAACTGCTACCTAAAAGAGAAGTCAATTCAAAAATATTGATTTTAACGCTTTCATTTGAAAATTAACAGAAAATCAGAAAATAGATATTCAAAATATTTTTTTTATCAGAAAACGAAAATATACAACCATTATTTTGTAAAATTTTAATGCTGTGCCAATTTTCCAATTTTAGATATGGCGAAAAAAGAAAATTAAAAAAAACGAATATGCATATTTAGTTGTATTTAAAAATAAATAAATAAATAAATAAATATGAAGGAATTATTCTATGGTTCGGTACAAAAATCGTTTGATACAAAAATCGTTCATTGTTCGATTTTGTCACCATAGAAAATTTGGGATAATATTTTCGATCGCTAAGGAAACGAATTATGTGAATTTCGCTCAAAATTGTGCTTCAACAT